>CM039126.1:18989954-19049653 GCA_022036555.1 Microstegium vimineum | reverse complement strand
GTGTGGAGATGTTGGCCATTCAGGAAACAATTTTCCTGAATTGCAAGAGGATGTAAACTTCATCAATAACAACAACTATCATCCTCAGCAAGGCCAAGGATGGAATCAACCAAACCAAGGATGGAATCAGCAACCTCGACAAGGTAATTACCAAGGTAACAACAATTACAATTTTCCTCCTTTAAGAGAATTAGTTGTTGGTCAGTCCAAATTACTTGAAAAAATATCTAAAAAGGTAGCATCCAATGATAAAGCTCTAGAAAATATAAATACTAGGATGGATACCTTTGCTTCTGCTATTAAAAATCAAAATGGCTTCAATAAAATGTTAAAGATACAATTAGCTTAGCTGGCAGCCGTTGTCCCCCCAATGAAGGAAGGTAAGATTCCGGGCCAGCCGGAAGATTTATAAACTGCAAATTTTGTTGACATTTTTAATGCAGCCAACTACTACACTCAGCCCACTGATGTGAAATGGATTGACTATTCACTTTCCGAGAAGAAAGGTGATCCAGGGAGGCCTGTCACACCTTCCCAGAAGCTATCTGCAATTTTGGCACAAGTGTCAATATCATGCCTAAGGTAATTTATGAAAAGATTTTGGGAGATCCCCTGTTGTACACAAACATGCGTTTGCAGCTTGTAGATCAGTGGGACAATCATATGTTCCAATTGACTCTGTGGTCATAGAGATAGGAGGAGATGAGAGAGCACGCATCATATTGGGCCGACCATTCGTATGCACAACCAAATCCATCATCTATGCGGAGCATGCCAAGATTGTCTTTTCCATAAAAGACAAGAAAGAGAAGTTCTCATTCAAGAACCGCATGCTCAACACTCCTGCACTACCATCAAGGAAGTATGAACAAGATCAACTAGCAGTACCTAAGAACAAGAACAATAGAAGAAGGAAGAAGAACAAGCAGAGCCAGACCCTAGAAGGAGCAGTCCAAATGATCAACCCAGTCAACACGGAGCATGATCACTTACTAGCCTGACCATACATAGTCAACAAGGGAGACCCATGAGTACCAACCATTGAATGCACAATAAGAAAGACAGTCTTCCCTTCGACCTTCTGCGACACAGGATCAGGAGTCAATATAATGTCAAAGGTAACTTATGATCATTTATTTGAAGGTATACCTTTGTACCCAACCTATATGCAGTTGTAGATGGCGGACTTGACATATAGATTCCCCGAAGGCATAGCAAAGAGCATAGCAGTACAAATTCAAGATTCACATATTCCTATAGATTTTGTAGTACTTGACATGCAGGATGAAGAAGATATGACTCCTATCTTAGGGAGACCATTCCTCAACACTGCTAGATTCGTCATCTTCATCGCAACTGGACAAATCCACTTCAACCTACCCATTGGAAAGGTATGCTGTAAATTCAATAGTTATCATATGCAGCCCAAGAAGCGACGTAATAGAAGGAGACATCGTACCCACCGTCAAGAAACCGAACCATTGAAGTATGGCTAGGCAGACTATCTTGGTGAAGTCACAAGATATGAAGCACAAGAAGAAGTAACAAAATCTCGCTAGGACAAGTGGGGATGAGAAATTGAAAAGATGGAGCTACGCACAAAAGGAGAAGCATAAGAGACACTAGTACAAGTACAAGAATGGTGGGAGGAGAACAAAGATATGCCACTACATAAGGAGGAATCGTCTGAGTAAACCTCAGATGATAAATCTGACAAGTAAGTACTCTCTCCTATCTAAGTCTTATAAGTAGACTATAAATCCCGTTCCTTTGCCACAAGGTAAAAATGGTAGTTACCTAATTAGTTACCTTATTAATTGACATTAGTAATTTATCACCTTTATCTTTTTGCATTATAAAGGAAAACAAAATAAATATTTATTTATCATTGCATGATGAAAAATACTGAGCCCCATGTGAGAGAACTTATGGTATGACCATAAGGAAACTTACTGTGGTGGTACAAAAATAATTTTTATTTCTTGCCTTATAAAATAGAAAATTCTAAAAAAGAGATAAGGTATTTAATCCCTGCTAGAATCTATAAAAGTTAAAATTAGCTCATAAGAATATTCAAAATTTTCTTTTGCCTGACCGCTAACCCATTGTCATAATGGAGCCTCGAGTTTTGTTTGTTCTTGTTGGAGTATAACCATGCAGGATTGAAAGCACAAAGGAGGAGTGAGGCCAACCAGGAGGCTACTTCCAAAGATCATTCAAATCCACCATAGAAAAATCAAGGTTGGGGGAGGGCACCCCCAGTTATCAGGTAAGTATATCTTTGCTATTTATAGAGTCTATCTTATAGTCATAAAATATTAAAAATATGTGAGCACATGAAGGTTCACCATAGTATCATAAGAAAACTTAAAATTGCCAAAAAATATATGGGCACATGAAGGTCCATGGCCGTCGAGTCTTAAGAGTCCTAAATAAAGATATGTCTTAGTTAGGGTGTGTGTCAATAAAAGCTATGAACTTTAATTTTGTCTTGGAAATGATGAATAGTTGCTCTACCGTAATCCCTTTTAAGTACCTAGTTTTCAACCTTGAATTCTCCTAAGTTTTGGTTAAAATTGCTTTGATTTGAAAATTTACTCTGAACCTAAAACTTGTGGGGGCATATACTTAAAGTAAGTCTAGGTAGTTTGGAGATATGACATGAAGGTCTAGCTGCTATTTATCTTACTCTTAGCAATACTAAGTTCTGGTGATTTATCTTTTGAAAAATTAAAATCTTACATGATGAGCTCTTATATGACATAGTTGAAATTCCTACCAAAGCCATATACATATACATTTAGATTAGGAAGAATCATTCATGCTACTTATCTTTGTAATGAGTGTTGTCAACCTTTAGACCCTATGAAGAGTCTCGTCATGCTTTTAAATCAAGATCGTGTACACACCACCCAAATATGCACTACCCTACACTGGAGTAGGCACAACAACATGCCATTCATCCACCAGAAAAAGGTCTTACTCTTACACTGAGAGTAACCACCACCAAAAATATCCATTTCCAATAAATCCTCCAAAGTTCTTGTTATATTCTCTCAACAATTTTTCTTGGTGATGGAGGTATGAGCTATGCAAAAGCTATCTGAAAAAAGAAGAAAGGAGAGAAAGAGAGGAATTAAAAATGGACAAGTGTCCGACACACCTCTCAGGAAAAATAAATAAAGAATAAGATAGCTCATACTCTCTAGCCATATTGTTCAAAATTTCAAATTCCAAAAGAGAGATTTATTCCAAGGAGCAAAGTAGAATTAGGTTTTCACCATCAGCATCACCATCATTACCACCATATATCCACCATATCCATATACCTACACATCTTGACTTGATTGTATGACTTGAATCTCTGTGGATCTATTGTTTGACTTTACAATATATACAAAGTAAGTATGCTAACCTTTAAGTCATTCCTATGAACTCCACAATATTTACTAGTGTAGGAGGGCATGACATTATCAATGCCTCAGTGAGATCCACAAATACCACATATACAAGATACTTGAGGGTGTCATACAATTAAGCTCTGAGTTTTATTTCGAAAACTTTGCAAAACCCAGAATTTTGGTAGAGTAAAAGTGTCTGACTCGATTACTCTATCTTTCGATTGCTCAAGACCCAAGTGATAGTAAAAGTCCCATAGTTAAATGTAATACAGGTGTGTTCGAAAGTCGGAGCAATTTTTTCTAATTCATAGAAGAATTTTTGTTTGAAAACATGTGAACTTTTGACGTGTGAAGGCATTGCAGCAACTCCTGATCCAAGTTTATTAGAAAGGCTTTGCTTAGGGACTAGCAAAGGGTAAGCTTGGGGGAGCTTGTTGACGGTCCTTAGCGTCAACTATTTAAGCAATTATAAACATAACAAATGGATCAATCAAATATAATATCTAGAAATATATGGCTTTATCTAACAAATTCCACGAGTTTTGGTGTTTCATTATTTTCCAGGGACTATTCCAGAAAAGAGGATAAAGGAAAGCAAATCAGAGACGATACCAAACAAATCCCGAGGAGAAACACCTACCAAATTACTCACGGAGGATCCCGCAGACACCGGAGTGAAGCGGGGCCCCAGACCCCACCATTTGGGGTCGGCCGACATGGGGTGGCGCCGAGCGGTACCCCCTAGCCCGCTGGCCGCCGTCTTTTGGAAGCTTCCTCCACCACCTTTGAAGATTGATCTGAGCCCTACGTGAAGTCAGATTGATCCAACGGTTGTCGTGTATCCCACCAGACTATAAATAGGAGGGCATACCCCCCTGGAGGCATCCCAGATCATTTAGTCATTTGGAGATCCATTCAGTCTAAGTCATAGGAGATCTAGTCATCTAGAGCCATAAACCCTAGTTCATCTAGAGCACTTTCCGTTTGTTGCGTTTGATTTGTATTCACATAAGGAACATGATTAGGTACTTTTGAGACCAGTTCTCATAAGTATTTTTGGGTGTGATCTTGCCTCTTCACTTTAGGGGTTGAGAGTACCGCTCTCGGTGTATCGGTTTCGAGTTTGTGGCTTCGATCGTTCTCCATCTTCTCCGATCGCTCCGCTGCACCTTTAGGGGTCTTCCTAAGGTGTCCACCTACTTGTTAGGTCGTGTGCAAGTCAGGTTCTTCCGAGGTCAAGTTTTGGGTGTGAGTTTGGGACAAGGGCCAAGTCTTTGAGTTGAATTTTATTTGGCTCCCATTCACCCCCCTCTGGTCGCCGTTCTCGGTCCTTTAATTGGTATCAGAGCCGATTAAGGATTATTCCACCTTAAACGGTTCTTGATCCACGACGGCGACATGGAGCAAGGTGTTGGCAAACCTCCGTTTTTCGATGGAACGAACTTCTCCTACTAGAAGGTGCGCATGTCCGCCTATCTACAAGGAGTTGATTCGAACATATGGGAGATCTGTGAGAATGAGGGCTATCGTGTTCTTGCGGTTCGTGTTGACCAGCTCTAAATCACTCAACACAACGCAAACAGTCGAGCACGGAGTATCCTCTTATCGAGTTTGTCACTTCCTGAGTTTGAGCGAGTCTCGAATCTCACTACGGCGCAAGAGATCTGGCAAACACTTTGCGATATCATGAGGGTAATCCTCAGATCAAGTCCAGACTCTTCGACACATACCGTAGGGAGTACGAGAACTTCGTACAGTTGGCCGGCGAATCTATTGACAGGTTGTTCACTCGCTTCCAATCTATCGTGAACAAGATGCGTGCTAATCGAGCCAACTTGCCCTATGATGATCATGAGATGGCTATCAAGCTTTTGCATGCTCTTGATCGGAGGGTGTGGGAGATGAAGGTGGCTACCATTCAGGAGTCACCGGGCTATGATGCCCTAACCGTGGACGAGCTGTTCAGCAAGCTCAAGTCCTCGGAGATTGACCACCAGACCTAGGCCAAGCTTGAGAACCCGTCGAACCCATCCATGGCGTTGGTTTCCGGCCCAGGCGGTGTGTCTTCTTCTTCCTCTAACCCTTCACACTCTTCGTTTGCTTTGTCTTTGATCTATGTGACAGAGGAACAAGTGGAGGCACTTGGAGATGATGAGCTGGCCTTGATCATCACTAAGTTCTCACGGTTTCACAACAACCGTTTGAACCGACGACATGGAGGCTCGGCCAAGGGGTGCTACCGTTGCGGTGATGAGGATCACTTCATCACAAACTGCCCCAAGAAAGTTGCGGGTGACTTCACCAAGCGCAAGGACAAGCGCGAGCACCGCTTCAAGGACAAGCACAAGGCCAAGGGAGGCTACAACCGAAGGTCCTCCAAGAAGATGATCGACAAGGTGAAGGCCAAGCACCGAGCCTTCCTCGCCTCCCTCAGTGATATTGATGCCTCCTCCGATGGGGGCTCTTCCTCAAGCGACGATGAGTCGAAGGGAAAGGTTGAGGACAAGCTCAACGGCCTCTGCTTCTACGCCGACGCCAAGAACGGTGGCTTTTGCACCATGGCGATTGAAGAAGGCAAGGTCGGAAAGCGCAAGGATGGCCCCGACTACGACTACGACTCCGACATACCCGAGGTATCACCCACCATCGAATCCCTCTCTCTCGAGCTTGAGTCTATGAACGATACCTTGCTTAGTCAGGATGCTTTGCTCAAACATGCCGCTTGTGAGAGGAACGATTTTAAGGCAAAGTACCTTAGCACACTTCATGAGTTAGAGTTTGCTAAGGCACAAGTGGTGGTTACCGAGGAGGTAGAGTGTGATGCTTGTGCCATTCACATGTCTGATCTTGTCACTCTCCAGGACAAGTATGGCACTCTACTTGAGGAGGTCAGTGAGCTGAAGGCTAGTCCTAGCTTACTTGTTGTGTGCAAGTCTTGCTTAGGCTTGCGTTCTGAGCTGGCACAGAAGGATGCTAGGATCCCTGTGTTAGAGAAGGTCAGCTCAGATAGCACTAGAGAGTCGGATCACTTTGAGGCTTTGGAGTTTGAGATCGCGTCGTGCAGACACGACAAGATGCGTACCGAGGAAGAAAACACATACCTTCGGTCCATCTTGAGCTGGGGGTCTTGCCGAGAGCCGCAGTTGGGGATGATGCTTAGCCAATGCAAAAGGGCTGGCAGCACGGGAGTAGGCTTTGCTATAGGTGGGAAGGACGATAGCTTGTTCGGTAAGATCAGTGAGTGCAGTGGTTTGAGCGAGAATGAGAAACCCACCACAACACCCAAGCTTACCAAGATCACTCCACCTAAGCCTACCGACCCCTCCAAGTTTCCTGTGAGAGATGGTGTGTTTGAAGAGCCACCCAAAACCACTCCACAGAAGCAAGTGTGGATTGCCAAACCGAACCACCTTCGCAACTCACTTGACACACTGCTAGACATCTCTAGTGATCCCCTTCCTAAGAAAGATAGAGCCACCCAACCCAACAAGAGAGTGCCTACCAAGAGTGTGGTGAGGTACCATTGTGAGTATTGTGAGCGGGATGGGCACTTGGCTGAGTTTTGCTATAGGAGGAAGAGATATGATCGGAGGCAAGTTGAGTTGAACAACCGGGACATGTACCACCCACGAGTTGGGGAGCGTGAACCAGAAGTTCAGAGGCGCACTTCTATGCCTAGAGGTACAATGCCTCAAGGTGCTAGGCCTCAGGAGGCGAGACCACATGGTGGTCGTGCCCGGCGGGGTACCAATCGTGATCCTTACGACTACGGGCCTCGTGGTAGTGGCTTTACTCCACCCTTCTTTAGCGGACCACGTTTTCCCTATCGTGGTGATTGCTATTCCCCCGTGGGGCAGGAGATGTTTGGTTTTTCTCCTAACCCATTCTTTGGGCAAGTGGGACAACACTGGTATCCTTCACAATTTACTAACCCTAGTGTTGGTCCATTTGCTCACCCTATGTCTTTTTATTGATGTAGGAAGGAGGACTGGAGGAGACTTGGCTTGTGGATTCCGGATGTTCACGCCATATGACCGGAAGTGACAAGTGGTTCTCTAGACTCGACCCCGTACTCCACACCGAGTACATCACTTTCGGGGACAAGAGTAAAGGTAAGGTTGTCTCCTGGGGGTCCATCCGAGTCAATTCGTCTTTTGTCCTCAAGGATGTTGCTTTGGTTGCGAATTTGCATTTTAACCTTCTATCGGTTTCGCAACTCCTTGAAGACGGTTTTGAGGTGAGCTTTAAGCCAAACTTGTCTCGGATTTTGGACTCTCGTGGTGAGCTTGTTTGCCGGATTTTACCTTTTGGGAAGGTTTTTCGTGCGGATTTTTCTATCTCTTCCGGACCTTCTCGTTGTCTTCTTGCCGGTTCTTCTTCCGAGCTTTGGAAGTGGCATAGGAGATTGGGACATTTGAGTTTTGACTTGCTTGCAAGGCTTAGCTCCATGGACCTTATCCAAGGGTTGCCAAAGCTAAAGTTCGAGAAGGATTTGGTTTGCCATCCTTGCAGACATGGCAAGATGGTTGCTGCTTCCCATCCTCCCGTAACTCAAATTATGACCTCACAACCCGGCGAGCTCTTACACATGGACACAGTTGGTCCAGCTCGGGTTAGGTCAGAAGGAGGGAAGTGGTATGTGGTTGTAGTCGTTGATGACTACTCGAGGTACTCTTGGGTGTTCTTTTTGGAGAGTAAGGATGAGGCTTTTATGCATGTGCGTGATCTGATTTTGAGATTGCAAAATGAGCTACCTAAGCATGTCATGAGAGCTATTCGCAGTGACAATGGCACAGAATTCAAGAATGCTCAATTTGCATCTCTTTGCTCTTCTTTGGGTTTGGATCACCAATTTTCCTCTCCTTACACTCCCCAGCAGAACGGTGTTGTTGAGCGCAAGAATCGAACCCTTGTTGAGATGGCCAGTACGATGCTCGATGAGTTTAGGACTCCTAGGCGGTATTGGGCCGAAGCACTCAGTTCTGCTTGCTATGTTTCCAATCGCATTATTCTCTGAGCTTTCAAGAAAAAGACCTCTTATGATCTGCGATTTGGGAGACCACCCAAGGTAAATCACCTACGGGTGTTTGGGTGCAGGTGTTTCATCCTCAAAAAGGGCGGTAAGTTGGATAAATTTGAATCACGGTCTTCTGATGGTATCTTTCTTGGTTATTCTACTCACTCTCGCGCTTATCGTGCACTTAACCTAGAAACTAACCGAGTGATGGAGACTTGTGAGATTACATTCGATGAAACTATGCCCTGTGTTTCCACTGCTTTTGATCTTGCAGGTGATGATGAGGTGAACACTAGCATTTTTGTGGAGGAGGAGTAGGATGATGCCAATTGGGGTGATCCCGAGCCAACTCCACTGGCTGCCCCCGTCGACCCTGCGACATCCACTTCGGCTCACGGTCCCGATCCGACTACTTCCTCTACATGGGGGCCGTTCGAGCAGCTTCCTCAGTCGATGCCCTTCACACCTGAGGGAGCTCCAGCTGCTGTCGAGGGGGAGGGCACTTCGTCCAGACAGGCTCCCCACCACATCCAACGACAACACTTGCCGGAAAACATCATCGGTGATATTGACCGTCGAGTCACACGGTCCAGGTCCTATATCTCTCACTTTGCTCATTTGGCTTTTGTCGCTTCTTTTGAGCCCCGAGATGTTGTACACTCTTTGATAGATCCAGATTGGGTTAATGCCATGCATGAGTTAGAAAACTTTGAGCGAAACCACGTTTGGGTCTTAGTGCCACCACCACCTAGTTGCCACCCCATAGGTACCAAATGGGTTTTCAAAAACAAACAAAGTGAGGATGGGGTGGTAGTGCGCAACAAGGCTAGGTTGGTAGCTCAAGGCTTTTGTCAAAAGGAGGGAATAGACTATGAGGAAACCTTTGCTCTCGTAGCTCGTTTGGAAGCCATTACAATCCTTCTAGCTTTTGCGGCTTCTAAGGGTTTTAAACTTTTCCAAATGGATGTTAAAAGTGCTTTCTTAAATAGCTACATAGAGGAGGAAGTGTATGTTAGACAACCTCCCGGTTTTGAAAATCCCAAGTTTCCAAACCATGTTTTTAAACTTCACAAAGCTTTGTATGGTTTGAAACAAGCACCTAGAGCATGGTATGATAGGCTAAAAACCTTTTTGCTTGCTAAGGGTTTTAAAATGGGATCGGTAGATAAGACGTTTCTCCTCAAGCAAGGCAAAGACACTCTCCTTGTCCAAATATACATGGATGATATCATCTTTGGTGGTTCTTCTCATGCTCTTGTTGCCAAGTTTGCAGATCTTATGAGCAGGGAATTTGAGATAAGCATGATGGGAGAGTTGACTTTCTTTCTCGGGTTGCAAATCAAGCAAACCCGAGAAGGGACGTTTGTGCACCAAGGCAAGTACACGAAGGATATCTTGAAGAAGTTTGACATGGGCGAGGCAAAGCCCCTCTCGACGCCTATGTCAACTACTACTGCCTTGGATGCGGATGAGGAAGGAGAAGCGGTGGACCAGACGGAGTACTGCAGCATGATCGGGTCGCTTGTGTACCTGACGGCGACCCGACCGGACATTTAGTTCGCCGTCTGCCTGTGTGCTCGCTTTCAGGTGTCCCCACGGACTTCGCACAAGCAGGCAGTGCAACGCATCATGAGGTACTTACGGTTCACTCCTGAGTTTGGACTTTGGTTCTCCACCTCTTCCTCTCTTGTTCTTTGCGGTTATTCTGACGCCGACTTTGCCGGTTGCCGTCTTGATCGGAAGTCCACTTCAGGAACTTGCCAGTTTCTCGGGTCTTCTCTTGTGTCTTGGTCTTCTCGCAAACAGTCTAGCGTGGCTCAGTCGACTTGCGAAGCTGAGTATGTTGCTGCCGCTAGCTGTTGCTCGCAGTTGCTTTGGATGATTGCGACTTTGAAGGATTTTGGTCTTGAGCTTACTAAAGTGCCTCTACTGTGTGATAGCACGAGTGCCATTAGTGTGGCCAAAAACCCTGTACTTCATTCTAAGACCAAGCACATTGATGTTCGATTTCATTTTCTGAGATATCACTATGAGAAGGGGGACATTGACCTCCGGCATGTCGATACCCAAAACCAGCTTGCGGATATTCTCACTAAACCTCTCGATCAAGCTGCGTTTTCTCGCCTTCGGGGTGAGTTGGGTGTTTGCTTTCCTTTTTAGTTGAGGGAAGTTCTTTGTGTTTCATAGTTCTTTTTGGTTCTTGTTTGACTTTTCTTTTTCTTTCCTTTTGGTGTGTTTAGCTTTCAATTGGTGTCATTGCATTTTGCATCTCATTTGCATTTGTGACATAGTTCATTTTGAGCTTCATACCTATAGCCAATATAATGAATCTATGCTCTGTTTGAGGTGCTTTATGTGTCTATGGTGTTGCCTAACTTAGACTCTCTTTGATCTCTTGATATGCAATAGAGCTAAGTTAGAAAAGCTTTAAAACTGAATTTAATTCCCCATGTCACCTCTGAAATGGAACTAGCATGTGTAGGCTTTTGAAGATCCTTCTTGGCTGCCTTATATATAGCTTGTAACTATGGCTCTTTATTGTTTCATTCACTTCTATTGAGCACCATGCTTAAAATTGATCTAAAATGACATTGCTCTCTGTTTTGTGAATTGGAAAGATCGAGTTGGGTTTGCATTGTGAGCACTTCACCGTGTGTTCGAGACTGCTTCCCATATGAGTTGATACTTGAGCGGTGTCATGTATGACCAAAACCGTGTGTGTTAAGTCCTTTGACTTCGCCCGGTTGGTAAGCAGTGGAATCACTTTGCTTACAACCACTCGCATACAACTTAAATGTGCCTAAAACTAAAATTTGGCTGCAAAACTCTGAAATTTGAAAAATTCATTCAGTTGGGTCATTGGCTTGTAGTATGAACTTTACTAGGGATAGTTTTACTTGCTATACATGAGATTGCTTTGAGATAGGTCCTCTCTTGTTTGCCATGTCTAGTTGTCTCTAGGAGGTGATACCCATTCCTTGCTCACACATGTAATGCTCTCTAAAATAGCTTCTAAAGTGATCTTTAGCTCAACCTGAGTCTTAGTTGGGCACGTAGAGCTTTTCCTATACTCACAGGATCACATCACTTAGAGCATCCTTTCATTGTCTTAGCTCTATGTATGAATCTTGTTGCACTCATTTTGCATATCATGGCATTTGTGGTTGGTTCTTGAGTTTTGAGCTTTGATGAGATTCATGTGTCAACAAGGGGGAGAGATGTACATTTCACTCCATCTACACTTAAGGGGGAGAGTTGTGCATTGTGGGAAGAAAGCATGGGGGAGAGATATGTGATCAAGGGGGAGAAAATGTGCATTTCACCCTTTCTTGGTATCTTGTGTTTGCTTTCGCCTAGGGGGAGCTTTTGCTAGTTGTGTTGAGTCTTTGCCTTTTCTGGAGGGTCTAGTTGTGTTTTGGCTCCGATAGGTTTCGATTGGCTTCTTGAGTTTTATGCACTTTAATTGGTATCTTTGAGCTCCCTTAGTGCGTCAATTGGTATTCTGAGCTTTGAGAGCTGTGATTGGTATCTTGCTTTGCTAGCGGTGTTGAGCCCATTTTCTGCCTCTTATTGAGGGCTAGCCTTGTTTTGCTTGGTTGCGTCGAGTCGTTGCCCATGTCTTTGGGAACCAAGTTTTGGATGTGTTTTTCTTCACTCAAGTGACCCCGTTTTGGCCTTATTAGTTTTTGGTCATTTGGAGAGCTTTACCTTGTGGCTCAAATTTGAAATGCACTTGTGTTGACAATGCACTAATCAAGGGGGAGATTGCGAACACATGGTGGATAAGTACCCATGTATGTTCAATTTTGTGATGAGTGATTGCCCAACACTTGAGCGTTTCAGTTTGAGTGGCTTACTACTAATCTTTGCGAAAGCAAATGTGTGCCTGTCTATCGGCTTGTGGTGTGCAGGTACTATGCCTAGTGACAGTGGTCAATGGCGTGGAGAAGGTCGAGTAGAGGCTTGCCGTGCCGATGGACTGAGAGCGATGAAGGGCGGAAGCGGGGCTCGGACTGAGGGACCATGGGCGCCGGCGGACTAGCTGTGGTGGCTAGTACTTGGCACCGGCGAGTACGAGAAGACATCGAGGTAGACCGAGTCGACCAAGTGACGCGTGAGTAGAGCGGAGGCTCGGGAGACACGGAGTCCGACCGGGCGAAGACAAGGTGGCTCGCGTCAAGTGGTTTGGTGGTTTGGGCCTCAAAACCTTCCGCGTCGGTTTCCGAGTTTGGGCCGCAAAACTCGGGGTTCGGTAGTTGACCCCAAAGCTACCGGTGGCGGGTTTCCTAGGTTTGGGCCTCAAAACCTAGGCGGAGCTTCCGAGGAAGCGGGGATGGCACGTGGCGGAATCCTGGAGCTTGCGCCGAGGCGACGGCAACTCCTGGCAGGAAGCGGGGCTGTCCATTCAAATCGAGGGAGATATTTACCGGAGCTTGGACTGCAATGCTTAGGCTAGGTAGTTCACTCATTGTATCTAGGGGGGTCTTTGGGAAATAGGCAAAGCCTCTGATAAATAGAGGATGAAGGGGTATCCTCATCCCATATCTCTTGAACCCTAATCATTTGCCCCAACTCTCTCTCTCTCTACCCTCTCTCTAGTTCATGAGATCCCTAGGTTGATTTCACCAACCTCTGTAAGAATGTGAGATTGTTGCGAGGAATCGGAGGCCATAACCTCCATAAGCCATGGTGGCTTCAACTTCTTGATCGTGTCCCCGTTTTGCTTGTGTTCTTCGCGTTTTGCTTTTGCTCCCTCTTTTTCCCGAGATGATTTCTCTTTGTAGGGAGTAGCTCTTGCAAATCCATTTGAAACAAGTTGTTCGTATTCGTGAGGAGCATCTTTGCACCGAACGAATTCCCCTCAAACCTCACGAGTGCGTAGATCGGGTGATTTCTTTGTGGTGTTCTTCGTTCTTGCCCCTTTTCCCCAAATCCTCGTTTCTCTTTAATTCTCACCAAATTGAGCGATGATTTCTTCGGGATAGCTCCCCAACTGTACAAGGATCATGCCTACAAAGCTTGGTTGCAGTTGGAGTTCATTTGGTTGAGTTTTGGGAAGATTTGGCGGAGTGAAATCGGTTTTCACGGGTTTACTACGCTCTGTTCGTGAGCGTCGGACCAGGTGTCGGACCACCTTGCACAGGCTCCAGACCATAGCCCATTGGTCCAGTGGTATGCCCAATTTCCAGCAGAACAGCCTCTAGCAACGGACCATACCACCGGACCACTTGCATTGGTCCTGTGGTACCGTCGGACCACTTGTCCGAAGCTCGGGTGCTCACTGGGTTGCTGATTTTTCCGTCGGACTACTCTCCGGACCACCCACCGGACCATAGCACCGGACCATAGTGAGTGGTCCTATGGTCTCGCCGAAAATCTGTAGGGAAGCACCTAGCTTCGGACCTAAGCGTCGGACCATACCACCGGACCACTCTGCATGGTCGTGTGGTCACTGACTGAAGTAGTCCTGTGCTCGTTTCTCTCTCGTCCGAACTCCGAATCAAGTTCCGTTTGTTGCGTTGGATTCATATTCACGTAAGGAACATGATTAGGTACTTTTGAGACCAGTTCTCATAAGTATTTTTGGGTGTGCTCTTGCCTCTTCTCTTTAGGGGTTGAGAGTACCGCTCTCGGTGTATCGGTTTCGAGTTCGTGTCTTCGATCGTTCTCCATCTTCTCCAACCGCTCCGTTGCACCTTTATGGGTCTTCCTAAGGTGTCCACCTACTTGTTAGGTCGTGTGCGAGTCAGTTTCTTCTGAGGTCAAGTTTTGGGTGTGAGTTTGGGACAAGGGCCAAGTCTTTGAGTTGAATTTTATTTGGCTCCCATTCACCCCCCCCTCTGGTCGTCGTTCTCGGTCCTTCAATAATTCATACGTACCATAAAATATTCCTAGCTTTATAATTAGGGATGAGAACCTAGTTCCAGGCTTAGGAGTATAAGGTAAAAGATAAGTGGTTAGTTGTTAAAGGCAAGTTAATTACATACCATACATTTTAGGCACCATTGCTAAGAACTATGTTCTTGGTGACGTCGTTAAGAAATGTCAACAACAGTCTAAGCTCCTGGAAATACCTCCATAGGTTTGATCGGACGGCCCGGCTTCCTGCCTAGACTTGCCATCGCCTCGACACAACCTCCAGGATTCTGCCATGTGCCACCCCCGCTTCCTCGGAAGCTCCGCCTGGGATTTGAGTCCAAAACCCGCGAAACCCGCCACTGGTAGCTTTGGGCTCAACTACCGAACCCCGAGTTTTGACTCCCAAACTCTAAAACCGTCCACCGGTGGTTTTGAGGCACAAACCACCAAACCGCTCGACTCTTGCCACCTTGTCCTCGTCTGACCCGCCTCTGAGTCCCCTGAGGCTCCTGTTCGACTCGCTCACCGGTCGTCTTGACTTGGTTAACACGGTCTACCTCTATGTCTTCTCGCGCTCGCCGGTGCCAAGTACTAGCCACCACAGCTAATCTGCCGGCCCTCTGGTCCGTCGGTCCAAGCCCCGCTTCCTCCCTTCACCGCTCTCTGTGCATCGGCACCACAAGCCTCTACTCGACCTTCACCATGCCATTGACCACTGTCTCCGAGCCTAGCACCTGCACACCACAAGCCGATAGATAGGCACACGTTTTCTGCTTCCGTATCAAGATTAGTAGAACCGCTCAAACTGAAACGCCCAAATATTGATCAATCACTCATCATCAAAACCAAACACCATGGGTACATATCGACCATGTGTTCGCAGACTGCAATTGCTACATGAGGTAAAGGGCAAATCTATTGAGATTTTTGGAGATTCTCAATTAGTAACCAATCAATTGCTCGGCCTATACGAGTCAAAGGTTGTAATACCGAGGAAGAATTATGAAGATTGTTGTGAACTTCTTGATTCTTTTTCCTCTGTCAATATCAAGCACATTCCCAGAGATCAGAATCAGGAAGCTAACAGATTGGCTGAGAGTGCTTCTGGGTATTGGTAGATTTTGGAGATTTTAGCTGATGAGGTTATTGATGATGGTAATTGGAGAACTGAGATCATTGAGTACCTGAAGAATCCATCACAACAAGTTTCCAAAAAGCTAAGGTACCAGGCTACCAAGTTTGTCATTCTTGATGATTAGTTATATCACAAGACAGTCGAGGGTGTGTTGCTCAAGTCCCTTAACAAAGAAGAAACCAAGTTGCTGATGGGAGAAATTCATGAGGGCATTTTTGGTGCACATCAATCTGCTTAGAAGATGAAGTGGATGACCAAGAGGACAGGATAATTTTGGCCAACCATAATGGAAGATTGCTTCAGGTATTATAATGGTTGCCAGGAGTGCTAGAAATTTGGTAATGTTCAGAAATCCCCAGCATCGGCTATGGATCCCATCATTAAGCCGTGGCCATTTAGAGCATGGGGGATAGACTTTATCGGTCAGGTGTTCCTGTCGTCCAGTAAGGGACATAAGTTTGTATTGGTGGCGATGGATTATTTCACCAATTGGGTTGAAGCTATTCCTCTAAAGGAGGCGTTGTCAGCCAATATAATTGAGTTCATAAGGGAGCACATCATTTATAGATTTGGTGTCCCTCAAACCATCACCACCGATCAAAGGACGATGTTTACATCCACAGAGTTTCAAGACTCCACTGAAGGGACAGGTTTCAAGCTGATCAACTCATCTCCATATTATGCTCATGCCAATGGACAAGCAGAGGCATCCAACTAGATACTGATCAAGATAATTAAGAAGAAGATCTTAGAGTATCCTTGGAGGTGGCATCTGATACTTGTGGAGACTCTATGGTCTTATATGATGGCTTGCCATGGATCGACTAAATGCTCACCTTATGAGCTAGTCTATGGACAAGAAGTTGTGCTGCCATGGGAGATGAGTGTTGGATCTTGGAGAATCATGCAGTAGGATAATCTGGGAGAAAATGATTACAAGAACCTCATGCTGGACAATCTTGATGACCTAAGCCTACGAAGGTTGAGAGCCCTAGAGAATATTGAGGCTAATAAACTCAGGGTCGCCAAGTACTATGATGAAGAGGTGAAGGGGAGAAGGTTCAATCAGGGTGATCTGGTTTGGAAAGTCATTTTTTCCATTGGAACTAAGGACAGTAAATACGACAAATGGTCACCAAACTAGGAAGGGCCCTACCGGATTACAAGAAGTGCTCCTAGTGATGCTTACTTCTATGAAACTCTAGAGGGAGACGAGTACTCTATAGCACTTAATGGAAAATATTTCAAGAAGTATTGCCCCAGCATATGGGTCGACACGTTATAGTCGATCAGATCGGATAGCTGATATGAGACATATTGCCTTCAGCACTAAAATGATCAGTCTGCCTACTAGAGGTTTGATGATAGCCGATGTGGTATACATCGCCTTTACACCAAAAATAATGAAAAGAAACAAAGGTGGTATAGGCTCTGACGAAGCAGAGACGCAGAAATTAAGAAACAGAGTTGATACACGAAAGAACCCAACAAATCATTTTATTAGTTAGCTCCTAATACAAACTAATTGTCGAGGAACACTTTATTGACGATGTCCTCGGCACAGCTGATCTCAAATACCGCCTCGACGTGTTCCTGAAAGGCTTCCTAGAGATCTTCATGGTCCTCGGGGCCTTCGTTCCTGGGAAACCCAGGTGCCAAGATGGTACTCAGTGGAAGCTTTAGCGGCAGTGAGCGCAGTGACAGCGCAGTGGCAGATACCATGAAGAGCGACCTCCTCGACTTGACGCGGGATGTCCTGGAGGCGATGTTCCAGCATGTCGCCCTGGGCGTTCACAGCATTGGCGGTGGTGGCGGCTATTCGGCGCAGGTTCTCCAGTTGCGTCATTAACCCAGTCAGGATAAAGGGAAAATGAGGAAAATGCAAGGAGATCAAAGGAAAGGAAGAGGGTTAATTTTGTGTTACCTACTGTTGACACCAGAAGTGGCAAACGGGTAAAAGACCGCAAGCGTACGGTTGTCAAGTGTAGCTTTCATCGGGAGTATTCTAGGTATCATATTTTCCACAGGGAACGAAAAGTGAATTAACTAGAGATTAAGGTTGTCCTAGGATGAGACAAAGGAGTCTATGATATTTGGGTAGACAGGTTTGTTATAGCAAAGATATCTAACTAGGCAAAACTTGTTATACTGGCTTTATCAGTCCTTCTCTTGTAGGAGACGATGGGATAGATCAGTCGGAGATGAAACTCCTACCGGACTGCTCCATCATGTTGTATTGAGACCCTACCTTTTAAGAACTTATGTTACACACGTGATGGAATACAAAGATCAGATAGGGCTATCACCACCTGCTAGCTACCACAAACAATCCGTGCCATCAGCGGTTTACAAAGGCAAGATCTAGTCTAGACACCACGTCTATACTATTCTTACTACTTTAACCCACTACGAGATTCCGACCCTTTTGCCACGCTCTTTCGGGGCAACGTCAACGATTTCGTTGCAACAAGGAGTGCTCTCGCAACCATTTGCCCTTTTGGTTGCGATAGATGGAATTTTTGCCACAAAAATTGTTTCGTGGCAAAAAAGATGAAGATCGTTGCAACAGCTGATTGTTATCGCAATGAAATATAGTGTGATTGCAATACATTGTCACTGTTGACACGCTTTGATTTGCGTTGCGGGGACTTTTACTGACGTTACAATACTAAGTTGATATTGCAGCACTTTTATTTGATGGTTGAAAAAAAGGTCAGTATTGCAACGGTTTTTTTTGTTGCGGAGTTTTTTTTTGGCGTTGCAATACTAAAATGATATTGCAACTCTTTAATGATGGTTGCAATATGTTGTGACTCTTGCCACGAGTTTGTTTACGTTGCGTGCAGTTTATTTGGCGTTGCAATACTAAGTTGATATTGCAACTCTTTATTGATAGTTGCAATAAGTTTTTACTTTTGTCACGATTTATTTGCGTTGCGTGCATATTTGTTGGTGTTACAATATTAAGATGATCATGGTTGTAGTCGTAATATAAAATAAGTGAGAGAACAAATCAAGTTACTTTCATAATAAAGAGTTTTCATAATTACTAAACATAATATAAAGTTATTATATATTTTCATTCATGTAAGTGTAATTCATGTTTGATGGTACAATAGATATATTTACTTTAATCAAATTTTAATATATTAATTTTAATATAATTGTGTAATGTATAAATAATTTTATGTTAAAAATTATTTCTTATTACATCTTATAATTAAATTTTAGGTTTATTAATTTGTTATAAAAGTTCTGTAGGAAATTTATAGATATGGTTGTAATATCTTATGGTCGCGATTAAAAAAAAAAACAAATTACACCTATGATTGGATCTCAAGATGTCTTTGTTCAAATGCAATGGCCTTACCAATACAACCACTGTATGTTTATGTTAAAGTTAGACATACTAAACTATATTAATAATGAATTATCTTTTAAAATATGAAAAGATAACTAATCTATTAAGTTTGTCAAATCAGAGATTGATTCGTGTCTTTTGTCGGGACTTTTTGATGTATAGAATTGAAGCAGCCTTACATCTGTATAGAAGCCCATCGAGGAGACGCGAGGACACACCGACCGCCGGCCGCAAGCACCATACAATATGTGTTTGCGTCTTTGCAAAACCAGTTTTGGTATTGAAAGACGATCTGATCTGGTACATACGTAGATGTGCACGATAGAACCGTCATCACGGCCTCCGTGCAGCCGGCGTCGTCACAACGTCCCTTCCCCTGCAGCTGTTTTTTTTTATTACATCATGCAGCTGGCGTTGTCACAGAACTTGAATCCTGCAGCCAGCGTCGTGTGTTGCCGTACTGCACCATCGTTCCACGGAGCGCAAGAAGGGACCGTTTAGTCAGTGCCACCGGCACCACCGAGCATCCTCCATCATCGACGAGAAGAGACCATCAGCGGCCGGCCCGGCCATCACGGTCGAGAAAAACAGTATCAAGTATGCATGCATTATTGCAAGATTTTTAAATTATTGCCTTTTCCCTATATCCGATATACGAAGTAGTTTATAATATCGTGATCCCTTCAATTAGCGTGCTGACATTAACTACTACATTCCAGCCCATTTCTAGTCTCTAAAAAAATATATTCAGAGAGACCACCATACATGAGCCAAAAATCTAATGCTTTTGTTGTTTCCACTTGGATTCGAATTTGAGATCTCCCTCTTGTAAATACCATCATCTATCACTCCACCAAACAATAAATCATGTCTATAATACTCATAAAAAAATCATGTCTATAATGAATTTTAGGCCTCTTGTATTATCCTAAATTAAATTTAAAATGAGAATTTGTTTTGGAGATCTACAACTTTCATTAAGTTGTTTCTCCATCTGAGATCATTTGAAAAATTCAAATTTCAAATTTGAGAAATCCAAACGTAATTTTTCATGACAAAACAACTTTAAATCAAAAAGTTGTAAACTACAATGTTAGATAACTTTTTGGGATCTACAACTTTGTTTTTGATTGTTTCTCCATCAAAATTTAAATTTAAGAAATTCAAATATAGTTTTCCATTACAAAATGATTTCAAATGAAAATGTTGTTACCTACAAAGTTCTAGAACTCATCAAGATCTATAACTCTTATTTTGGTCATATTTTCATATGACTTTGTTTGAACAATTAAAAATTTTGAATTTCAAAAATGATAATTTCAAATAAGATTTATTTTGAAACAACAAATGAATTCAGCTGAACAAGTCATCAACAATAAAGTTGTAGAACTCTTAAAGGTCTACAACTTTTATTTTGGTAAATTTTTCACTAGACAAAGTGGTAGCATACATAGTTCACAAATTCAAAATTTTCTCATAAATATACGGGACATATGTTATTTGTGAACAATGTTTATTACTACTTTCTTGGATGAAGAGATGAACAATATAAAAGTTGTAGATCTTGATGACTTCTATAATTTTGTTGTTTATGACTTCTTCAACTGAAATCATTTGATGTTTCAAAATGTTTTTTGAAGTTGTTATTTTTTAAAATTCAAAATTGAAATGGTCACGACAAAAGATGACTAAAATAATATACATAAGAACAAAATAAATTGATAGAGCATTATTTTAAAAAATTGTAGGAAAAAAAATCAAACAATTTGAAGTTAGTATGAGAGAGAAAGACTAGTTATAAGTTTTAGCTAAAGATTAAAAATAGGAATCAAAGTTCTTCAACAATTTAAAAATCAAATTTGAAACGGCGTTTTGAAGCAGCAAATGAATTCAAATTAAAAAAGTTGTAAGCAACAAAGTTTTATAATTTTTTGAGATCTATATAACTTATGTATTGGTTATTTCTCCATCCAAGATCTTTTAAAAAAATCAAAATTTTAGTACTTAATTTTTAATATTCGAGGTCTATTTTTAATATTCATCAAAGGAAAAGGTAATGCTAAACCTTGGCGTCCACAAAAATTACAAAGTATGTCATGTTTTGCCTCTAAAAAACTTTCCCTAAAAACTTGGAATATTTGCACACCCCGCCATAGTTTTCCCTCCACGACCAAACCCTTCCTCCATCCAAAATCTTGGCCCGCTACCCTCTAATAGACACACCAGATCAAGGATTTGTTCCTATTCTGCCTTTAGCCCCGGTGCCTGAACCGGGGCTAAGGATTCAGGACTAAATGTCTCCCCTTTAGTCCCGGTTTGTAGGCCCTACCTTTAGTCCCGGTTGATAATACCAACCGGGGCTAAAGGGTGCGTAAGGTGGCGCAGGCGGGCCACGCGTGGCAGCACCGATTACCAACCGGGGCTAAAGACCTTTTTTATTTTTACTGATTTTTTTATTTCTTATTTTGGTTTTCCAATTAGATTAGGTATTCAAATGTGTGTATTCTATGGTTCTAATACATGTATTCGCTGTTAATACATGTATTCGCTGCTAATACATGTATTCACACGCTTATAAGTTAGTTTCAAGCATTAAACACAAATAAACTATGAAACTCTATAAGTATAATATATATATGCACATAAAATTTACATCATTATCCATTGTGACTTAAGACACAACCGCTCTCGCCACTTAAATATCATTCAGATGTTCGTCTTGATTTGGCTTGAGTGGTTTGGCCGGTTCGTAATAATACTCGCCTTGTGGGTTGACCACTTTTTCAAGAAAAAATCCAGCAAGTGTCTCTTGAATTCCTTTGAGGCGGACTTCTTGCAACACTTGTTGCTGCAACCACAACGTTTTCAATTTGCATTATAAAGAAACAAGTGTTAATATACATAAGATTAATAGTTCTTCTTGCAACAAATAAATAAAATGGATGTATTATATATACATATCACATACTTTTAGTGTCTGATTAATAGTTCTTCTTGCATACACCGTGAGGTACTCGCAAACGTAGTATCCACACAGATTGTTGTCCTGTGGCTGCCTTAGAACCCACTGTAAGATATGAAAAGATTACTATCGTCATCATACGCATATGTTAAAGCTTGATAAGGTAACAAATTATGAGAGCTAGTAGAACTTACATTTAGCAGACGAGGACCCTTTAGTGGCACTTCCAGTTTCGGACGGTGTTGACGAACCAAGCCTAAACCCTGCTCAATAATTGGATCATTAGTTAAATAACTCTTGTAGTGTAGTTAAAGAGCAGGAATCCATATTTAAAAATCAAAGTTACCCCTTGATAATGTCTATCATATCTTGGTAATCTCCCTGTGGTTTTCTCAATGAGTCAAAGATTATCAATTGACTTCTGGTCATATCGAAGACTATGAGTATCCAGTGAAAACTGCAATTGTTTATAGAGTCAACATATATATCTTTATGTTGAATTGAGTAATAAGTAAGACAAATTGTGCAAACAATAACAACACTCACCCAAAGTTGTAGGGAAAGAGTATATATTCTCTGGTCTTTTGGTTGACCAAGAACCTCCGAAAATTCCTCTCCGTTTGAGGTATCCATTGATCGCGGAGAGTGTTTGGATCCGAGAATATGATTGATGGATCAATGAAACCAATATCCGTGTCTCCGTTACGTTTGAGCAATAACATCAAGAATCTGCATATATATGTTTGAGGATAGTTAGTTACTATACATATACATATGCTATAGTCCGATTATTAAAAGAAATGATCACTTACAGACAGTAGCAGCTCATCAGAGATTTGTCTAGAGCGTCCATATGGCATAGTTGGTGGAGCTCACTAAACGGAACAAATATAAGGTCATCGCCTCGGAAGTAATGTTCTTGTCTATTTCTGACGCAAATGCAGTAGTCATCTGGGTTTTTGGTACATGCCTCCATATACCACGAGTTTAACCTACGCATTTGCGTACCAAGTTCCCTGAGGGCGAATGGGTTGTACCGACTTCTTCCATGTACATAAGTTTTCTTCTACTCATCGACTACAGTGGCATTTGCGATGAGTGCATTTCCTAGAAATTGAGTCATTGTTAGACCAGCTCCTGACAAGAAGTCTTCCATACCATCATAATTGACTTTGGAGCCACTGTAGTCTTCTAGCATGCTCATGTTTGAACCATATTGATTCCCAACAATTAGCGAGGGCACTGATTGATTTGATTGTTCCCCGAGCTGTGGGACACTCTTCCCTCCTCTTCTCTCTTTATTCTTCTCCTCGTCAATTGCCTTTTTGAGAGTGCGATCATAGTCCGATAGTGGAGAACTCTTCTGAGCATCACGTAGCTTTCTCTTCTTTTCTTCCACTGCTTGCCTTAGAGCTCATTGATGTAAGTAGAACGGCAGTTTAGCTTCTTTCCTTGCTTTACGGTCATCTTCCACTTTCTTGAAATGTGCTTTCACTAAGGCCTTTACTGAAGCGTCTATTTCTTCTTCAGTCTTCTCATACGAAAGTTTCGGAGGAATCTTAACTTTCCTTGTAGCTTGCCTCTTTGCTTTTGGTTGGGCGGCCGACACCTTTGCTTTTGTGGCGTTCCTCTTCTTTGGCGATGGGGCCGGTTTCGGCGTTGGAGAACGTCGTGGAGGCGATGGGGCCGGTTTCGGAGATGGAGACCGCCTTGGAGGTTCTGGGGACGAAGCCATGTCATGCATTTCACCATCATCATCCCTCGCAACACTATGACCACCAGGTGATGAATGGTGACTTAGGTCTCTGGGTGAGGTCCTGCAGTGAAAACAACGAGTGTGAATAAAGTATCGCTATTTAAGCCAATACAAAGTTAGTGAAAAAGAGCTAGGTATATATGATTCACTTTCATTCGCACCTAGGATGACGAGGAGGAGGCGGCGATGGTACAATAGGAGGTGATGCCCCAGGAATAATGATATAGCGCTTGCGCCAACAAATAAATGTCTTTGTCCGCTTGTCCTAAAGTTGTCTCCCCATCACCTCCTTCAATGTCAAGCTTAACATCGCGATGACCTTTTTGAACTCTATCCACCGAGACGCGAGCATATCCAGCTGGTATTTTTGACCCATGGCATAGTGGTGTCTTCGTAGGGTCGATAGGAGATACAACACCAGTAGCCACCATGATTGTGGTAGCCCCCTCTGGAATGTGCAGCTCACATGGTGTATTTGGTTCTGTGATGTCATGCATGGGGAAGCGTAGCTTTGCGTCATCACCAGGTTGAGGCACTTCCGTGGAAGCACAACTGCTTTTCAACTGAGCTGATGGGCTGATGTTGACTTCCGATACTGATCCAGTACTTTGCATTCGGCTCATTGCTAACTCCACTTGCCTTTTGATTTCCTCGCTCATTCTCGCTTCAAGTTTCTCTTCTCGCATTTTTGGTTGAATAGCTGCTTCGCGTGCTTCACTAAGCATTTGCGACATGCTAAGTTTCATAACTTCCTCCTCTTTCTTCTTTCTCTGGCGGCTTCTATATGTATCTTTGTCTTGAGGGAAGGCATGCTTCCATGACACCGCGGCATGACCTCTCGTTCGCCCACCGTGTTCCGCAGTCCCCAGGGCATATGTCAGCTCATCACTATCTCTATCTGGTGACCATACTCCTTGTTCCCTCAAAGATTGAGCGTAAACTAGTTTCCTTGCTGCTTCTGTGAGTCCTTCGGTATATGTTAATCTCCCAGTCTGAGGGTCAAGGCCTCCCCCGTGACCAAAAAACCACCACTTACCGTGCTCAGACCAGTTACTTGATTCTGATTGGATTCCCCTAGCTTGAAGATCCTGTTCTTCTTTTTCCCACTTAGGATTGGCAGTAATGTACCCACCTGATCCCAAGTGATGGTGGTATTTCTTTTCTCGGGCATTCTGTTGGTTCTGTAGTGCTCGTGCTTCAGCCTCTTTGGATGTCTTGAAAGCTACAAAGTCATCCCAAAACGGTCTCAACTTGACATAGGCCTTATTGTTGAAATATGGAGTAAGGTTCTTCTTGATAAATTTGGTGTGCAATTTCTTCTTCCAGGCCTGGAATTGTGTTTCTATCTTCTTCATAGCCTAGTCCCTAACTCTCCCTTCAAAGCTTAATCTTCTATATCGAGCGAGAAATGTTGAAGGACTTCTTGCCAAATTAGTTCCTTGTTACAATCAGAGACAAAACTAATATCAGGACATCCTTTCCTTTGCCACCATTCACGAGCACTGATCGGAAGCCTATCCCTTACAAGGTAACCATAGTTGTTGGCAAATCTATGTGCATGTGGTCCAAGTACTGCCCCTGTTTCCTCGTCAAATTCCGTGATAATGTACCGACCCTCCAATGGCTTCTCCGGGCCTCGTACTTTTTCACTCTTCCCCGTAGTTGTCGTTGATGCAGACGGCTATGTATGTAGACACACAAAACTTAGTGTAATTATTTTTATTTTCATGTATACACAAGATATTATAGACATATATATATACCTTGGCAACATTTTCTTGCGAGATATTTTCTTGCTCAACATCTTGCGCAAGGTACTGACTTTCGTCATCTACTTGATTGGTGCCATCTACTACTTGATCAGTGCCATCGTTGATCATTGAAAACACGAAAGCCTCCATGTTGTCATTCGGGTCGTCCATCTATCAAATCATATATATACATGTTTACTAGCAATAATGGAAGGTCAATATTTCTCTAGAGTAGACACTTGGGGTAGACACTTAGTCTTTGTGTGACTAATAAAAGGGTTTAGGGTACACATACACTTAGAGATATTAGGCACACTTGGGGTAGACACTTAGCTTATATTAGTCTTTGTGTGACTAATAAAAGGGTTTAGGGTAGACACTTAGTGTGTGTGTGTGTGTGTAGGTTTAGGGTAGACACTTAGGATGTATATCTATAGGGTTTAGACACTTAGGGGTTTAGGGTAGACACTTAGTGTGTGTGTGTGTAATAAAAGGGTTTAGGGTTTAGGGTAGACACTTAGGATGTATATCTATAGGGTTTAGACACTTAGGAGTTTAGGGTAGACACTTAGTGTGTGTGTGTAATAAAAGGGTTTAGGGTTTAGGGTAGAAACTTAGGATGTATATCTATAGGGTTTAGACACTTAGGGGTTTATGGTAGACACTTAGTGTGTGTGTGTAATAAAAGGGTTTAGGGTTTAGGGTAGAAACTTAGGATGTATATCTATAGGGTTTAGACACTTAGGGGTTTAGGGTAGACACTTAGTGTGTGTGTGTAATAAAAGGGTTTAGGGTTTAGGGTAGACACTTATGATGTATATCTATAGGGTTTAGACACTTAGTGTGTGTGTGTGTGTGCAAAACCCTAAACAAGTGTGTGTGTGTGTGTGTGTGTGTGTGTGTGGAGGGTTTAGGGTTTAGGGTAGACACTTAGGGTTTACATGTATATCTATATAGCAATAATGGAAGATACATATATATATATATCAAATCATATATAGAAATAATGGAACGTCTATATTTCTCTAACAAATCTATATTTCATAAAACTAGAATATATTACTAACATAAATCAATTTCATAAAACTAGACTATATTTCTAACATCAATCAATTTCTTAAATCAATTTAATAAAACTAAAATATATTACTTCTTCCTTCTTTCTCCTTCTTCTTTCTCTAGCTAAGTGCTAAAATCTATTTCTAAAACTAATGGAAGGTCTATATTTCTAAAACTAGCAATATAATTAAGATACATATATATCATATATAACAATAATGGAAGGTCTATATTTCTCTAAGTGCTAAAATCTATTTCTAAAACTAAAATCTATTTCTATTTTATTACACACAATTCACCTTCTTCTTCTTCCTTCTTTGATCTTTGATCTTCTTCTTCTCGATCTCCTCTTCACCTGGAAAAACATTTAGAAAACAAGAAACTAATTAATAACATAGAATATTATCAATTTTCCTAATTTTTTTCTAACAAATCCATTTACAAATTTATAAAAGCATTTACTAATTTTTTTCTTTTTTCTTTTCTCCTTTCTTTCTTTCTTCCTTCTTCTCTCTCCCTACCTTCTTCCTTCTTCCTTCTTCTTCTTCCTTCTGCTCTTCTCCTTCTTTCCTCTTCTTCCTTCTTCCTTCTTTCTTCTTTCTTTTTCCCTTTCTTTCTTTCTTTCTTCTTTTTCTCCTTCAATGGCGAGCCGACAGCTGGCTCTCAGGCGCGGTGCAGGGCTCGGGCGTGGCGGCGACCGAGAAGGGCGCACGGGCGCGACGGTGAGGCCGGCAGACGGCGGCATTGGTGCAGAACCGAGGTTGCGCGACGGCGGCGATGGAGGATCTCGATCGGAGCGGTGCCGAGGACGGGCACTGGGCGCGAGCCGAGGCAAGGCGAGGAGGGGCCGTGCGGGGTCGATGCGGAGGCGGAGGTGGCGCCGGCGGTGGCGCAGGGTGGCGAACGGCGTCGGTGGCGTAGGTGGCGGCGGCGGATGATGGAGCTCGTTCGACGTCGGTTGTAGCGAAGAAGATAGATGAGGAAGGAGAGAGGCAGCCACGGCTTATATAGGTAGGCACCCTTTAGCCGCGGTTGCTATTACCAACCGGGGCTAAAGGTGTTACCCTTTAGCCGCGGTTAGTATTACCAACCGGGACTAAAGGTCCTTTAGCCCCGGTTGGTAATGCCAACCGCGGCTAAAGGTCTGTTTTGGCGTCAAACGAAATTTTCAGTGGGATTTTATATGTTAGGCTATTGTATATAGGTTAATATATGTATAAATTGTTATAGTTCTTGTTAATTGCATAATAAATTAAATACATGGCACAAATTTTTTTAAAAATAACCATTGCATTTTCTTTTGCTTTATTATACACTAGAAAAATGTATAACATAAAATCTTTTACCGTTTGTATAAAATCAAATATAAATGTAACTAACCATTAGTATTTGGTTAATGCAAAAGTATATTGTTCAATTAAAAAAACTAAAATGCTTGGTTACCAATAGGAAATTAGTTTATGCATTATTTTAACGTTAATCTTTTTGTTTTCCACCATTAGTTGTCCAATTATGCGATAAATAAGTTTACCATTAAATAGGAAATTATTAATGAGACGCTAAATGAGCTCATATGAAAAACTTTTGAATACAAAGGTTTCATATGAAAAACTTTTGAATACAAAGGTTTCACTGACAAATATAGATCTTCATTAGTCACTAAATGACTACAAAAGAAGTATTAGTAAACATTAATTAGTCACTAAATACAAGATTGTCCAAATACAAATGTAGATCTTCATTATTTGACCAAACCTAGCAAAAATGACCAATACACATGTCACTTGATTGACATCACACTGCTAAGCTAGCTACATCAAGCGGGCATATTAGTGATCTTCTTCTTGACATATGTCCCTTGGTCATGATCATGTCGTAACCATGGAGTGTCCTCGGCATTTAGAATTATGCTTGGGTCTTTGGTCACACTGAATGGCGTAATTCGGTCATCCCTTTCGTAAAGTTCTGACATGTCTGAGTTGTCCTCAATTCCCAAAATATTTCTTTTCCCTGAAAGAACTATGTGACGCTTGGGCTCATTGATGATTGATTTGTCATCGTTTTTTCCTTTCTTTGGTTTTGTAGACATGTCTTTTACATAGAACACCTAATTCACATCAGCAGCAAGGACGAATGGTTCGTCTTTGTAACCAATAGTGTCGAGGTCCACTGTTGTCATCCCATAATCAAAGGGACTTTAAAATTAGGTGCATAGTATAGTTCCCAAATCTCAACTATGCGGCCATAATATGTTTACCTTTTTCCATTTGGGTCAATGGCATCTATGCGGACACCACTGTTTTGGTTGGTGCTTCTTTTATCTTGGTCTACCGTGTAAAATATATTTCCATTTATCTCGTAGGCTTTGTACGTGAGGATGTGCCATGATAGTTGTCTAGCCAACAAATACAGTTGGTCATCAATACTGTCATCACCAAGAAATTTTTTTCGCAACCAATCGTCGAAAGTTTTCATGTGTCCACGCATAATCCAAGTTTCATTCTTCCCTAAAAACTGGGATCGTAGGAACTTCTTGTGTACCTCGACATACGGCTCCACCACGGAGGAGTTTTGAAGAACTGTGTAGTGTGCTTTGTTGAAATAATCATCCCCTATACTGATATATGTTTTCTTCCCTAGTGTTCCTTTCCCACTAAGTCTCCCTCGTGTCTTGATTCAGGAACACCAATCGGGTCAAGGTCGGGAATATAGTCAACATAGAACTCAATGACCTCCTCTATCCCGTAGCCCTTGGCGATGCTTCCTTCTGGGCGAGCACGTTGGTGAACATATTTTTTCAGGACTCCCATGAACCTTTCAAAGGGGAACATGTTGTGTAGGAACACAGGACCGAGAATACTAATCTCCTTGACCAGGTGAACTAGGAGGTGTTCTATGATATTAAAGAAGGATGGAGGGAAAACCATCTCAAAGCTAATAAAGCACTGAACCACATCGTTCTGTAGAGAAGCTAATTCCATTGGATCGATTGCCTTCTGAGAAATTGCATTGAGGAATGCACATAGCTTCACAGTGGCTAGACATAAATATGGAGGTAGAATTCCTCTTAACACAACCGGAAGCAATTACGTCATAATCACGTGGCAGTCATGAGACTTTAAGTTTAGGAATTTCTTCTTTGACACATTTATTATATTCTTTATATTGGAGGAAAATTCAGATGGGACCTTGATGCTGCTTAGACATTCAAACATGCTTTCCTTCTCTTCTTTGCTAAGAGTGTAGCTAACTGGCTTTAAATAATGACGTCCATCTTCTGTCTTCTCTGGATGCAGGTTGTCTCGTTCTTTCATGTCTTGCAAGTCCTGTCGTGCTTCAAGTGTATCTTTGCCTTTTCCATACACACCCATGAATCCTAGCAGGTTCACACAAACATTCTTTGTCAAGTGCATCACGTCGATCGCGTGGCGGACCTCTAGGACATGCCAATAGGGTAGCTCCCAATATATAGACTTCTTCTTTCATATGGGTGCGCGTCCATCAGCATCTTTTGGAACTGGTATGGCCCCTTCTCCATTTCCAAAGACTACTTGCACATCCTTGACCATATTAAGTACATCCTCTCCAGTTTGGTTGTGAGGCTTGGTTCGTTTCACTTCTTCTTTACAATGCTAGCCTTTCTTTCTGGCTTGATGGTTCGTTGCCAGGTTGCTTCGGGCCTTGAATCAGCACCGGCATCATAATGAACTTCCGCTTCATGCATAACCATGGAGGAAGGTTGTAGATACATAGAGTAACAGGCCAAGTGCTATGACTACTGCTCTGCTCCCCAAAAGGATTCATACCATCCGTGCACAAACTGAACCTTAAGTTTCTTGCGTCTTCTGTAAACTCCGGGAATTCTCTATCAATTTCTCTCCACTGGGACCCATCAGCACGGTGTCTCAACATGTTGTCTGCCTTATGGTCTTCTCTGTGCCATCGCAACAACTTTGCATGGTCCTTGTTTCTGAACAGACGTTTCAGGCGTGGTATTATAGGAGCATACCACATAATTTTGGCAGGGATTTTCTTCCTAGAATGCTCTTCGCCCTCAACATCGCCAGGGTCATCTCGCCTGATCTTATACCGCGACGCTTTACATACGGGGCATTCATCCAAATTCTCATAGTCCTTGCCACGATACAGGATGCAGTCATTAGGACATGCATGTATCTTCAGGATTTCTAATCCCAGAGGGCACACGATCTGTTTTGCTTCATACGTAGTGGTAGGCAATTCGTTAGGCTTCGGAAGCATCTTTTCTTGGATCTTGAGTAATTTCCCAAATGCCTTGTCGGATATGCCATTTTTTGCCTTCCATTGTAGCAACTCCAGTGTTGTACCCAACTTATTTTGTCAATCTTCGGCGCTCGAGTATAGTAGTTTCTTGTGATCCTCTAGCATGCGGTCAAACTTAGCTTTCTCTTTTTCACTTTCACAATCTCTTTGTGCATCACGAATAACTTCACCAAGACCATCATCTTCAGATAGTGTGTCCTCTGCCCCTGCCTCTTCTTCTTCTTCCTCCATTGCAGTATCATTGAAGTCACTGTATTGAGCAATAATGTCGTCAGGGTCCAATTGCTCTTCTTCGTCTTCTTCCATCATAATTCCGTTTTCTCCATGCTTGGTCCAACAAATATAGTTTGTCATGAAACCCGACTTCAACAAGTGTGAGTGAAAAGTCCTTGAGCTACAATATTCCTTCAAATTCTTGCACAATGTGCATGGACAACACATGAAATTACCATCCCGCTTGTTTGCCTCAGCCGCTCTTAAGAAATCATGCACGCCATCAATGAACTCTTTGGAGCGGCGACCTACATTGTACATCCAATCGCGTGTCATCGTCTGCATTATATGACCCAAAACATAATTAAATTTCTCATTTTGGTCAAAAAATGAAGTTATAAAATACCGAATGAAAGGTCATCTGCATTAAAATAACATGAGATGGAACACCATCATGTGTCATTTCTGAGTCACACAAATACTAATGTATGCTCTATGAAAGCCTCGACATAGTGTATGCTAAGACCACTAGCACTATACACAGAAAATCTAAAATGCACTTCAGTAGCATAATGATCTTCCGACCAATCCCAACTAAAGCAGACAGATCATCATTTGTCTGCTCAACATCGACAAACTTCTTAAGCTGGCTCACTGCCTCATCAGCTTTCGTAGCCTTCGCGACGTGTTTAACATAGTCTTCCTCCCAGTACCAGCCGCGGCGTCCAGTGCTATCCCACTGAAAATATAATACAAAATAAGCACATTAATCAAAACAATCACGTATAATAGGTAGAAATTAACCATAACCATGGAATGTGACAAAATATATAACTCACATTGCGATCTGGACACTTATAGAAGATCCGACCGTTGTTGACACCCGCCTTCGCCACTCGGTACTCTTTCACAATCTTTTGCATACACTCGTCACAGGTAATGAGAGGGAGGTCTGGCCTTAGTCGCTTTGGAACCCGATCAGAGGCCGAGTACCCCAAAGCAGTTGTCATCTACACTCTGTATACTCATTTTTCAAACTAGATATTATAAATTCCTCACATTCTAAACAAAGAAAATAAAACAACTAAAATTTACATTTCTCTAAAATCATCAAATATGTCATATATACAACTAAAGTATTCTAGGTAGCTACCTTCTCTATCTAAATATATAATTATTTTGAGCTCAAGTGGTATATATATAAATCAAGAACAATCCACCATAAATTCATCATTTAATAATATCCTAAAAATCTATATTTCTCAAACTAAGCTAAACTAATCTTGAATGTATGTTGAGTTCAAGTGGCATATAAATCAAGAACAATCCACCATACATTCCTCGTATAATCCACAAATTAAATAAATTAATAATATCCTAAAATCTATAATTCTCTAACTAAGCTAAATAATTCACTAAAATCTCTATTTTCAACTAAATAAACCATAAAATGTGGTAGACATAGTACAAATGGAAGGTGTATACTTAGAATACTAGTTTTAGTTGCATTTTTCAAAATATTCAAACAATGTCAAGTGAATGCAGCTTAAAATGGCAAAGAGATAAAATCATAAAGAAAAATCACACATAGACCAAGAAACAACATATGCTGCCGCTAAAACATGATAGGTTGAATATAGTAACCTTTGAAAGAGTCGATGGAGGCGTAGAAGTGATCAAATGAAACAATGGCCGAAAAAAAGATGAAGAACAATGAAGAACACAGCAAGAACAAACAAAAACAGAGAGGAAGAAATGAACTCTCGGACTCGGGAAGGGGATGAAGAGAGTTTAAATAGAGGGGGACCTTTAGTCCCGATCCATAAAACCAACCGTGACTAAAGAACAAGAAATAACCACGGTTGGTGCCTTAAACCGGGGCTAAAGGTTTAACCCTGTACCAACCAGAGCTAAAGGTGGACCTTTAGCCCACCAACCGGGACTAAAAGTCCCCCTGACAATGTCTGACAACTGAGCCGTTGGAAGGGGACTTTTAGTCTCGGTTGGTAAAGATACATTTAGCCCCGTACGTAATTTTCATCGAGACTAAAACCGAGTTTGGAAATCAGTCAAAGGTGTATTCTGTACTAGTGATGGCAACCAGGGCACGCGCTTCCCCTACCGCCGCCACCAACGGCGCGTACTCCGGTGGCCAAGTACGCGCGGCCGATGGTACTTCCCTCCTGTGCGAGGGCGCGAACTTCCCCTACCACCGCCTCCACTGAACATGCCCGTGCCGCCTATGGTAATCGTCCAGAAGAAGTACAAGCACACACGCTGGCTTGTGTGTTGATCAAGATCTAGTTCTTCGGACTGTCATCGTCTAGGTATGCAGACACGCCACACATCCATCCTCAATTCTTTTGCATGTGGAATGGATTGGTTTAGCTTAGAGACGTACAGGCTTCGTTTGGCTGTCCGTGCATAAGTTCCACCGGTGATGAGACCCACACATGGATTGGATGATCCCAGTTCACCAAAACCCCTCTCCCACCAATCCCCTCCCGCTGTGTATTGGCTTTGGCTGATTTGATTTCACGTCATGTGTATTTTATGGACTCCGGCTATCCCTCCAATATATGGTTAATACGTATGAACGTGTGTATTTGAATCATATTATATAAACTAATCATATTCTATAGTAATCTATTTTCGGGATTTCAAGATTATCTCTATTTGTTTAAAAAAATACATTTCAGATTCAGCAAGCATTGAACATCGACAAATAAGAAAAAGATCTAGAAAAGAGAGATTATAGAAAATCCCATATATGGGACTCAGATAGCTCTTAACTAGCTGTACATAAATAAAAAAGGCTAAAACTATATATACTACTATCATACAAATTATAACCCCAAATATAGTAGTATATAACTGGAAACATAGCACTAGCTTCTATACACATACAAGTGTTCTGTGGATACATAGATCCAGTTTAAATCACACCCAGAGATGTATAAAAAAGCTGTACATCTGAGCTCAATCCTAGACCAAATCGCAAATGCTGAAAATCAAACAGCATGTTTTCATAATTTCACTTTTTTCCCTTTCTGAATGGACACGCCAGATGTTGTAGAGCTATGATTTTCTGCCTGAGCCTGTCCCTCTTTACCTAAAAAAATGATTCAGTAATTTTCAGTGCAACGACACTAGATTAATTTTCAGTACAGCTGCACCAGTCCAAGTTTAGAGGTTTCATCAGTAGTGTTTCTCATATGTTCTAGTCTAATTTGCAGTACAACTGCACCAGCCGGATTTCATTGTTTTGCATTGGTATTTTGCATGTTTAAATTGATTGGTAATAATATTACTTCGATACTTCAGACCTTGCTTAAAATTGCCATATTCGTTTTGTGTGGGAGAAAATTTACTGAAAATTTAAACTCTATTAATTTACTAAAGTTAGGTTGGTTTAGCTCTTTTAAATCTATATCACTAAAAATTTTAATTTTGTAATGTGCAGAGAAAATTTTAACTGGAGAGATGTGGGCAGTACATTTCATATGCAAGGGGACAACCGCAGACAAAGCACACATCTACCTCTCACTTGATAGGGGTGATATAAATTTTTTGTCCTTACTAAGTTTTAAAGAACAGCTAGGGTATGCTGGGCAGGACTACTTATATACTACAAGAAGCAATGTGCCACAGATGTAGCTATGCTGCAGGCTATAGATTATACCCCAGATGCAGAGCACATGCTACAGGAACATGAGGAGGAAAGGAAAACAGATTAGTACTATCAAAGGAGCACGAGACAACACAACAAGTGAGCATAACACCCCTCAAGCGACCAAGGCAGCAGCAGCTGGAAGAAGATGAGCAGCCATTTATCTATGATCCACTTGATTCATATAAGGGCTCGCTAAAGGAGCTACCAAAGGACAAATCCACAAGTATACCATCTATGTTTCTACATATGTATTTGTATTATTTAGAATCTTAGCATCTTTATATAGACCACATTTTATCTAATATATGTTTTTGTGACTAACAGATTTGAAGGATGACATTAGGGATGCAACAATCAACACGTACAACGGAAAGCGCACATTCTAGAAATTAGTAATTAACTTTCCTTTTTCAACCAATTTACTTTACTACTATTTGTTAGAACTGAAGCTTTTAACTTTACGTGTAGTGGCATTTGTAGAGTAATGTGGCACTGATGACATTATAATTGATGACCATGAAAGTAATGAAAGGAACGTGACACCACCCGCAAATAGGCCAAGCCATGCAAGGAAGAAAAGGGAAGAGCGAAATGGTTTGTAATCATTCATGTGGCTACACATTGCACCTACCATACAAGAGGCTGAGGAGACTGGTGAACATGCAAATGAAGAGGAAGATGTGTTGCAGCAGGTAATGCCAATGTTGGACTATGTTCCAAGTAATCTTGAGCTATGTACCTTAAACTCTAGCTAAATTAGTTCAAATAATTTAATGTATGTAGACTCAACCATGAAGCATTGTCACCGTACAAAAAGATGCAGCAGCATCTACTCGCTTCGATAAAAAGTCTACTACTGTCACTAGAAATCTTTTCAACAAAAACACTGCAAATGTGGCCGCACCAAAGACATATATCACTCAACAGGAGCTGATGAATAGAACAACATATCCGAAAAGGAGGAAGCTAACAAATACAATACATTATCAGTTAATTGGAAACTAAATTGTGCTCATTTTATCATGATTTTTTGACAAACCTGCACTAACACTACAGTACCATGACCAGTAGATATGATTTGGATGTAATTCTTGGTTTGTTGTGTTCTTAAATACGAAGTGCACCAATCTGCAATTTACTGAGACATTTGTCTACATTTATCTTTGTTGTCCCTGCATGCTCACTAGACACATCTATGCAAGGAAGGTTGCACCTACACCAAGTGTATAGATAATTAGTTAAGGATTTAATTGTATTCCATAATTCCTAGTTAGTAACTCTGTTAGATGTCATGCACTCTTGCATCAATTGCTGAAAGTTTATCAAATGTGATCTTCCTCGTAGATCTAGGAAATGTAGGAAAATATCGTATGTACTAAAAATTGTAGCTTGTAGTTCTGATTGTGTGAATTATTCTGCATAGTAAATTACATTTTCTGAGATACATGATAATACCAAAGTTGTAGAGGGTTTAGAGATGTTTTCTGTCGTGAAAGTTCATGATTTTAGACCTGGAGAATTGGGAGGAGTTATGAATTTTAGATGTAGTTATCAGGTTTTGACCTTGCTCCTTAGAACAGTGGGCCTTTGTGATTTTCAACCTTGATACCTGCAGAATCTGATTTTACAAATAACTAGACATATGTAGAGAATTTCAATGTCTTTCCGTATTGTTAAAAATATATATTTTTTCTTTTTCTACAACTCTAGTTATGATTTATTGAAGCAAGTGTACTGCTGCTGCCTTAAAAATTCACATACTCTGATAGCAAAATGGTTATATGTATAGCATTTCTTAATTTTTAGTTATCCTTTTGCTTATTAAACTGACCACACTCCTTCCAATGTTTTGACTAATTCTACGTTTGCTTAACTACAACCATGTTCTATCTGTAGCTCTTAAATTTTTGTGCATGAAGTAGTAAACCTAATGTTTTTCTAATATATGAATCTTATTCTTTTGGTCAGTAGGTGGACAAGGTTTGAGTGGGAGGCCCATAATCAAGCGAGAACATAGCCGAGGTGATGACATGTTGCGCTGCTAGGATACCCTCAAGTGCTGTATAGATATTAGGAAGTTTGATATTGCTGCAAGTTTTAAAAAGTTTTGAATTAATGTGTGAACTCTACATTCATTTACGATTTTATCTACTATTTCAATAGTTTGTCAACTTAATGAATGATTGATTATAATTAATATATGAATGTGATGGCTTTAGTTATTGTTTAATTGGTTTTTCAAGGACAATTTATTAGACCACAAATCAAATGTTACTAGTGTTGCAATACAAACTATGCCAACGAGCTAATATGCATGGTGATATGATCTACTGCAACGAACTTACTTATGTGGAAAATGTTATTATTGCCATGACATGACCAGCGTGGCAATAATGTATGTCTCTTACAACAAATAAAATTATGTGGCAAATGATACTATTGCCATGGCATAGTGACTATGGCAATATGATCTCTCGCAACGAATAAAATTGTGTGGCAACAAATACTATTGCCACAACACATTGACTGTGGCGCTAACATATGACCTCTCGCAACAAATAAACATGTGTGGCGAAAGGTGTTCTTGCTACGACATGATGATCGTTGCAATAACACCTTAGGCAACACAATTCTAGTGTGGCAATACAGACTATTGCAACAACGTTGTTCATGGCAAATGTCTATATTGCCATGATCATGAACGTTGTGACAACATCCTATTGCCATGCTTGGCAAGGTTGCAAGAAGCCCTAATGGTTGCAATGCCAATCTAACAATGGTTGCAATACCTTATTGCAACCATTGGCAACGAACACGATTTGGTTGCAACATGTACCTTCTGCGACCAAATTAGGCCTATTGCAATGTTTTCTTGTCACTGCACAAGGGTCAGAAGTTAGTAGTGACCCAAGCTTTAAGGTTAAAGTACTCTACTTAAAGTGAAGTGATGAACAAGCGCGAAAACATGTATAACAGCTATGCTAGATTTAGAATATCAAATGATGTAAAGAACTCGGATGTATTACTCACAAGTGTATAACTTACAAGAGAATCGCATCCGTCGAGGTACAGCTTGGAGAAGACGCGAGACAAGCCCGGCTCCCCTCTAGACTCTCCTCACTCTCTCCCTATTTTCTATGCTACTAGTAGAATAGGGCTTCGCCTATGTAGAATGAGTAGCTCCTCCTTGGTGTGTTGAATGAGAGGGAGTGAGGAGGTATTTATAGTGGAGAGGTGGAGTAGGGGCTACTCCACCGCTACGTCATTGATCCACGTGATGGATGATGAGAGCCCTTGGATCCTAACTGTCTTCAGATCAAGGGTGGAGAGAAATTGCCCATGTGCTTCTTTAATTCAGCATGTGCATCTTTGCATGCAACATGTGCTTCTTTGCAGGAGGCTTGCAAATAATGGTGGGATAAAGGAGTGGCCACCAAGTCACCTTTGGGGGTTGGCCGACCCCCCTATGACATGTGGGCCACTGCCAACCTTCTAGAAGCATGGCCCACCTGTCATGGAGTGGCTAGAGATCTTGGTGGCTGCCATTTATAGGTCAGCCGACCTGGTGAAGGGGTGTAGTGACCCACTTACTATGAAAGGTGAGCCCTCCTATCATGTGGGGTGCTTGGGGAGACTAGTGGGCCCCATAGGGTGGTCGGGCGATGCCCCTATGGTGGGTCCCACTAGCTCATTTCTCTACATTTCCTGTAGTCCTGCAAGAAATACTCTATAGACATGTGGAACTATTTATTAGATAAAATATACTCATGATATACTTATGTCCTTTCATTATGAGGTTGTTGACAGTGATTTTGAGTATGTAAAAGTATGTCATTCATAGCGTCAACAAGACCCCCATACTTACATCTTTGCTCGTCCTCGAGTAAAGGATAAAAGTAAACATAACTATGTTATTCTCAAAGTATAAAGCAAGCATAAAGATTTACTCAAGACATTTTGTCATACCAGTGGGATATGTGGTATTGTCTGGCATGTATCCTTGAGAGGTTGATAAATGGAATAGTTCTCAAGGCAAAGTCATCTTCCCAAATCATATTTTAGTACTTGGAGTTTTTGATACGTTTTTCAAAAGAAAGCACATAAGTCAACTTACACCTCATATAGTACTCTAGATCACTCACAAGGTATATGATTCCTTACCAAGGCATAACATGAGGTTGTCTTCTTTTTATCTTCCTACTTCTAAATGTCTTATGTGGAGCTTAGGTAGGGATAAACAATGTAGCATACTTGCATTACTTATATTGTAAAGTCAAAACAATGATCAAAGGAGAAAAATGTCATAATCCTAGATCAAGATGTGCATGTGTATGGAATATGATAGTGGACATTATTGTACTCCTTAACCATGCATGATCTCTAACTTTATATTTGTTTGAGATATGGCCATCCTCTTTTTTTCTGAGCTTCACTTGCTCATCATTTTTTCTTCATGAGCTTTTTGATTGCTCATCTTTTTTTAGATAGTCATATCTCTTTTACAGAATTTTGAGAGAGATCATAACATATTTCTATAGTATTTATTTGATGAAAATGGAACATGTAAATGAAAGGCATGTTTTGCGTACTTCTAGTGTAGAAGCAGCGTATATATGTGGTGTGTGCGTGATCTTGATCTTTGAACTATGAAAAAAATTCTCAACAAGGGTCAAAAGGTTTGACTAAACTCAATGCAAATACAAGAAGCATATGAGGAAGGTTTTTGAACATGTATAAGCACTTATGGCTTTGGTAGGAATTTTCTCACTATAGAGTAGTGACATTATGGTTTTATGACATTTTCAAAAATTAATCTCTAAGTACTTTAAATAGACAAGGTATGAATCATGAGCCGAGAGCTTATATCTCATTGATCAACAACTTAGTCAATATGGTTTCCTATCAAGATATTTTCCCACTAGTATAAGCAAAAGCAAGAAGTCATCTTTATGACGCTTTTACCCTTTGAATGTCATAGATCATGTCACTTTTCAAATTTTAAGTTCAGATGCAATCTTCTTGTTTTTATTCAATATTAAAAGGGAAATAAACTAAGCAATTACTTTCATGAAGAAATAATATTTTATTTATTTTTTATTTTTTTATTTTTATAAGGGAAATGAGTTAAGCAAATCAAACCATAAAAGAAAAAGGGAAGAGACGTGACAAACTAGACAAGAAGAATGTTGAGGTTGAGTAGATGCTGGCTGGTGGACCCGAAGGTCCTTGGTGAGGTCGGCCGACCCCACTTCGGAGCATTTGGCCATGTCGGTTCATGAAAAGAGATCCCTTACCTCTAAATAGCCCTCTAAACTATTAGTTCTGCCTGATGGCTCCTAATGAGTATGGCCGATACTAAAAAGTGGTCGTTGGTGCCCAAATTTTTTTTGTGGAATGTGCCATGGTCATGTACATCATGATCCAGTGGTCATTCTTGTCAAATGGCCTATTGTGGTGTCGACCGACATCCACCATACTTGTTTCACTGCATACCAAAGCAGAAAACAGAAAGATCAAATGCAGGGGTTCTGCTAGTGGCAACACACCAGCAGAACCAAGAGTTTCATTTTTCATTGATAGCTTAGGCACATGTTCATTGATTCATGAGTGATAGACTAACAAGCCTAAGTATCTTATTGCTATGAAGGGCTAAGGTGTGTCAAGGGAGAAGATGGAGAGAGAAGGTCCTATTTTTGACATGGCCTTAGCATAAGGGATGACAAGAATCTTTCCATGCTCTCTTCTCTCTGAGCCATGATGTAGGTTGTGTTGATGGCTCTAGAGGATGACTAAGGAGAGGGAGAGGTGAAGAAGAGAGAGTCCAATGTCCTTCGCTTCTATTTTTGCTTGGATCCTCCCAGAAATAGGAGAGGAACGTTGGTCCAATGTTCAGGAGCAACGGACATGGCTGAAAGGCCAAAACCACGATAGACCGATATGGTTTAGGATGGTTTGGTTTGACCGAGTCAGGCTATACAGGACGCACAGCGCCGAGCCTTGAGGCTTCTTAAGGCGATCGGCTGATACCCTTTTGGGGCCAAATGGACCCAACTTTTTCGTGATGAAAGCTAAGGCTATGTCTAAGGTCAAACACGAAAAAATGAACAGGAAATTAGAACATGTAGATTAAGGACAAAATCTACCATGTCAATTTCATGCTCAGGTGATTCATGTTCATGGAAAACTTTAAAACGTTGGTCATTTACCTTAAAGATTTTGCCGTCGTCGTCTTAGAGTGTGATTGCTCCATGGGTCGCAACATTGACAATGAGGTATGGCCCTTCCCATTTGAATCATTGAGTTGTACTTAGACCTTTTTCTCCATTCATTGTTTCTTTCCTGCAAAGGATTAGTGGACAACACATACCCGAAGGAATTCACGAATAATTTGAAGCAAGGGCAATGTTGTCATAGAAATAGAGGGCATCTTCTATGCTATAGAAAAGTTGGCTTTAGCATTTTAGCACAGAACATGATGTTCCCTCATTGTTCACCAATTAAAAATCTAGCAAGGTTAAGGCAAAGATGTGCAAGATTATTTCAAAACTACCTCAAACCTTGATTTGTCTCTTATGAATGATCTCATGACTTACCCACCAAAATTTGGAAGTCATCTTACATGGGTTAGTCCAAAAGTACAACCAAATTCCATACAAGTAGTTTGGGTTCATTAATCAAAACTTGACACCATGTCTAATTTGATTAAGGAAGGCTATTTAACCTAAGCACCATGCTTAATTTAAAGAGCTTTTGGAAGCACAATTTCTACTCGCAAACCAAACCATACTCATAACAGAACCAGGAAGCATTAAAGAACAAAGAGAGTCATTTAAGAACAGACAAGCGCATGGATGGTGAACCAGATGAACATTTGCAATTTTTTTTAGTTTTTTTATTATTTTTATGACTTAGCAAGATGAGCAAGGTATAAAGAGAAAGCAAGGTAGAGACAACTAAACAAAATTAAACAATGAAGCAAGAAATGAATTTCTTAGAGAAATCCACTCCCCCCACACTTGGATTTTGCAACATTTGATAATGAGCAAATCCAAGTCTAGGATGTGGAATTTTCTTTTGAATGTGCTTCATTATTAAAATATGTTTGGTTGGACATACCTTGTTTTTTGCTCGATCATTCTTTTTGTTCAAACCTGAAATGGTTAGTGAAAAAAATACCAGAAGGAACAATTTCACAAATATTCTCTTAATCTCATTTTACAAAGTCATTTTATTTATTTTAGAATTTTGGGAAACTAAAAATATTTTTATTTTGTTTTATATATTTTTTTAACAAGAAAACTTTAATAGAAAAGAAAAAGACTCGGGTTATCTCCCAAAAGTGCTTATTTTTAAGACACAGGCTTATCTTTGGGAAACCTTCAAGTTGCTCTAATTTTGGTGAAGCGGTTTCCCCCTCAACTCCAACATTTTTGAACCTATCCTCAATACCAAAACCACTACGAGATTTGCAAAATTTATAATAGACAAACACATCTACAACCATCCTTGCAAAGATTTTAGCAATAAGAATCATGAAGGGGTTGTAGATCATGTGTGTATAGTGATGGTAGAGGGAAGGATTGACTTGGGAGATTTCTCATGTGAGCATGGAATTGAGGAGAAGATGAAGGAATAACTTCCATTCTCATTGATATCATTATCCCTTTCAAGGAGTGGGTGAGCACTTTCTTTCTCATGACATTTCAAGTCATCCTCAAGGCTTGAATGGGCCATGGCTGTTAGCGAGATTGACATAAGCTCACCCCTTGGATCAAGAACACGTTCGGATTCTATCTCTTTGATGAGCGGTTGGGAAGACCAAGCGAGTAGATAATCTTCACCTATTCTATAACCAAGCTTCTCATTTCCCAACTCCAAGATTCTCATGATTGGCCCTCCGATAAAAGTGAGATGAAATGAAAGTCTAGGAAGGTCAAAGATATGGAAATCTAGGAAGATATTAAGATCATCAAAGACCACAAGAACATCATGGAGGACTCCTAAACAATCAAGGATTTGACCATTGGGGAGTCTAAGGTGTTTTTGTGCTTGGGATAAATGATCCTTTGATGATGTTGGAACATGGAAATGAGGAATGATGTTGATCCCAAGGCTAGGATCATAGCAGATTTCACCATCAATGTCCAACACTTGACAGGATATTCTCCTTACATATGTGTTGGCATTTTAGCAACTTCTTTTGAAGATTCGACCTCATCCAACCATTCTTGGCTTAAAACGGTAGATAGAGGCTCTAACCATTGACTTTGCTCCTCTTAGACAGATTTATGGCCCTCATAGAAGACTTGAATGAAGGAACACATGTGCGATCATCAGGATCAAGGATGGGTTTAGAAATGGGTTCGTAGGATAAGTCAAATGTAAGCATAGAGAAGGAGATGATAGATTTGGCTTCTAAACACATCAAATCTCATTCTTTATGCTCACTCGACATTTCTTTATCAGGAATCCCAAGATTTTCCTTATGTGCCATGTGGGAAGTCGAGGCGCATGAGGATGTTTATTTGGGAGGCTTTTGGAAGGATCCCTTCATGAGAGGTTTAGAAAGGTGAGGTCTCTAGTGGAAAGGATAATTTTGGGCCTCCCAAAACCAGCAAGATCAGATTGGAGGTTGGCCTCGAACTCAAAAGAATGGTTTAGGTGTTGGAATTCTTCTTCCTTTGAGATTTTTGGTATTTGTGGTTCAGGATCGATGGTAGAATCTTTGGTTAGGAGTGATGATGATTTGGCTATCGAGATTTCTTTTCTAGGGGCTAGTTTTTGTTCTTCCTCGGGTCCTTCATCATAAACGTTAGTATAGAGAGTGTTTTCAAGAATCTTCGTGAGAAGACTCTTCCCTGCACTAACGGGTAAACACAGAAAGTCTCCCCTGGAAGTTATATCAAGGAGTTGTGTGGAATCTTTGCTAAGACCGATATAAAAGTGTTGTAACAATGTTGGCTTGGTTATAGCAAGATCAGGGCCAGATGATGCTAGATCTAAAAGACGGGCCCATGCCGCACCAAGAGGTTCTTTCTCCTTTTGTGAGAAATTGATGACCTCTTTTCTAAGACGAACAACGCGAGAAATTGGGAAGAAAGATAGGCAAAATTTGGATTGTAACTTTTCCCATTCTCCATTTGCACTATCTACGTTGCGAAAGTACCATCGTTCGGCTATTCCTGTCAAAGAAAATGGAAATAGCTTCCACTTAGGGTACTTTGCCTCATCCCTTGGATGTGGACACAAGAACACAATTGTTCAAAGTCACGTAGGTGAGTGTAAGGATTTTCATCTTCATCCCCAGAAAAAGATTGTTCATGAACTTTGGCTATGAATCTAGGGTGAAGCTCGTAGCTAGATGAAAGGATGGGTTGTGATGATGGTGGTGTGTAACGCCCAAGAGTCCAAACGGCTCAGATCCACTCTACACGCTGAGCTAACCACACCCACCACCATCCCACTTAAGCTTTCGTCCTCGTTTCACTTAAAAGGATTAACTCGAGGATGGTGGGATGGACTATAGAAGCCTTATATGTTGGTCTATCCCACCCTAAACAACCAAGGTGGGACTAAACACTCCACAATATCTCATTAACACACATGGTCCACTATGGGCCAAATGGGCCGGATGTGACATACACCACCCCTTAAAGAACTCGACGTCCTCGTCGAGCCCAACATACCCACAACCGGGCAAACGATGACCAGGAACGTTCCTTCTTAGCACACGTGACAGTGCGCCCAGTGCTGGCACATGTGTCATGTCGTGCGCCCCACAGAGCCTACACGTGCAATGAACCTACCATGTCCGCACACCTATCCCGCACGCACCCGCTGCCATGAAGGTCGGCTTTGATACCATTTGTAAACGCCCCAGAGTCCAAACGGCTCAGATCCACTCTACACGCTGAACGAACCACACCCACCACCATCCCACTTAAGCTTTCATCCTCGCTCGCTTAAAGGGATTAACCCAGGGATGGTGGGATGGACTATAGAAGCCTTACATGTTGGTCTATCCCATCCTAAACAACCAAGGTGGGACTAAACACTCCACAATATCTCATTAACACACATGGGCCACTACGGGCCAAACGGGCCGGATGTGACATGGTGGCTGTTGACACCAAAGGTGGCAAACGGAAAAGAAGACCGCAAGCATACTGTTGTCAAGGTAGCTTTCACCGGGAGTATTCCAGGTATCGTATTTTCCACAGGGAACGAGAAGTGAGTTAACTAGGAATATGGATATGTCCTATGATGAATCAAGGGATACTATGATAACTGGGTTGAGAGGTTTGATATAGCAATGATATCTAACAAGGTAAAGCTGGTTATACTAGCTTTATCAGCCCTTCTCTTGCAGGAGGCGATGGGATAGATCAGAAAGAGGGCAAAACTCTAACCGGACCACGACATCATATTGTATTGAGGCCCTACCTTTTAAGAACTTATCTTACACACATGGTGGAATACGAAGACTAGATAGAGCTGTCACCTTCTACTAGCATCCACAAACAATCCGTGCGATACACAGTTTACAAAGGTAAGATCTAGCCTAGACACCACATCTACACTTATCTTACTACTTTAACCTTGGCCTAAGATTAAAGCACTTTACTTAGAGCAAATCGATGAACAAGCACGAAAAGATGTATAACAGCTAAACCAGATTTAGAATATTGAATGCTATAAAGAACTCAGAAGAAGTCACTTACAAGTGCTAAACTTACAAGAGACTCTCATCCGCTAAGGAAGAACTCCGGAGAAGATTCCCGATAGATATGGGGCTTTCTCCAAAAGAATTCCAACACTCTCCTCCAACTAGCATAACACTACTGAAGAGCTCCACTAAGAGACTACAGAGTAGTATTTCTCCAATGAGGCATGAATGATAAGGGAGCTCTAGGGGTCTATTTATAGCTAGAGGTGGAGTAGGGGCTACTCCGGTGCCACGTTAGCGATCTGCGTCACCTTCATCAGCCACCGTTGGATCCAACCGACCTCAGAACCGCCTTAGTATGGATGGTGATCATTTCCAGCATGTGGGGAGTAAGTGAGGCAGTTGAGGGAGTTGGAACCGCCATAGGGGTGGTCGGCCGACCCCCTACTGGCCTGTGGGCCCTCTCTGGTCCTTCTAGAAGGTACCCACTGGTCAGGGACCCAGTGGAGGTGTGGTAGCCACCATGGGCGGTCGGCCGACCCCTTGTATGGGTCTGTGGCTCACCTCTGCCTTCTGGATCCTGGTCTCACCTGTCATATGCGTTAGATGTTCGTTCTGAGTTGATTGTCACGCTTATCTTCTTGATGTGGGCCAATGGATCCTCATGATGTAAATATGAACCGTTGAGAGGAAGCACACTTGGATCCAAGGGATAGAAAGTGCTTTAGAGAGTGTTTCTTGGATCATGGGGGCTTGGGAGGCCAAGTGGCCCACAGGGAGATCGGCCGACCCCCTAAGTGGGCCCATTGGCGCCCAAAAGTCCCCATTTGTCATTACCTGCACTCAAACAGTCAAGTGACATGTGGAACTAGTTATTGGATAAAATATGTTCATGTTATGTTGTCTTTCTTTGATTTTGAGGATGTTGACGGTATTTTGATAGTGACAAAATAGCTCATTCTTACTGTCAACAAGATCCCCCATACTTACCTCTTTGCTCGTCCTCGAGTAAAGGATAGAAGTAAACATAACTATGATATTCAAAGTATAAAGCAAGCATAAAGATTCATTCAAGACATTTGTCATACTAATGGAATATGTGGTGTTGTCTAACATAAATCCTTGAGAGGTTGAGAAATGGAACAGTTCTCTAGGCAAAGTCATCTTCCCAAATCATATTTTAGTACTTGGAGTTTTTGATAAGTTTTTCAAAATAAATCTCATAAGTCAACTTACTCCTCTTATAGCAGTCTAAGTCACTCAAAGTGTATGATTCCTCACTAAGGCATAAAAAGGTTGTCTTCTTTGTGTCTTCCTACTTCTAAATGGCTTATGTGGAGCTCAGGTAGGGATAAGACAATGTAGCATAATTGCATCACTTAGGATCCAAGGAGAATAATGTCATAATCCTAGATCAAGATGTGCATGTGTATGGAGAAAAGGTAGATGACTAACATATGTACCCCTTAACTATGTATATGATCTCTCTAACCTTAGGATGAACTTGAGACATGGCTATCTCTTTCTTTTTTTGTCATTTATGATAGACATATCTCTTTTTGAAGAATTTAGAGAGAGATCATTACATTTATTTCTAGAGTATTTATTGGATGAACATGGATCATGTAAATGAAAGGCATGTTTTTGCGTACTTCCAGTGTAGAAATAGCATAAATATATGGCGTGTACGTGATCTTGATCTTTGAACTATGACAAAATTCTCAACAAGGGTCACAAGGTTTGACAAAACTCAAAGCAATTACAAGAAGAATAAGAGAAAGGTTTTGACATGCATAAGTATTTATGGCTTTGGTAGGATTTTTCTCACTATAGAGGAGCAGTGACATTATGGCTTTATGATGTTTTCAAAATTCAATCTCCAAGTACTTTAAATAGATAGGGTATGAATCATAAGCCGAGAACTATATCACATTAATCAACAACTTAGTCAATATGATGAATTGACATGTTGGGGTGTTGACCGACAAACCCCCCATACTTGTTTCGAAGCATACTGTAAATAGTGACAGAAGGAGATCAAATGCAGGGGTTTTGCTGGGGTAAAGTACCAGCAGAACCAAACTTTATTCAATTCAAAATTTCACTTAGGCACAAGTTACATTGATAAAGGGAAAATGATTGAAAATAAATCTAAGTGCCTAGCTTATTAGTGAAACTAGAGATCTATGGAGATGGAGGGGCAAAGAGATCCTCTCTCTTGATTGCCTGGGCCAAACGTTTGATCTTCACGCTAGTACTAATGCGAAGATCGTTGAAGCTATATTATAAATCCAAGCACGCCATTCTCTCCTCGGCTGCCCTTTCTGCTAGCTGGGTGTTACTCTCTCTAAGCTTAGCGACTATACGTAGCAGCTTCTCCATGTTGCTCTCCTCATCTTCCTCCTGGAATTGGCCTGGAGGGCCGGAGATGGACGGCGGGTTGCTAGTCCGCCGGACCGACTTGCGGGATGCCTCCGACTCAAGGGAGTTGCGTCCCTCCCTCCGCTCCTCAGAGGTGAGCGGAGGAACGAGCACCTTGTCCATTCCCGGTCCACCATGTGCCCTTTGGAGGTGCATCCATGTCGGTGTTGATGGTGAGTACGAGCTGGTGTTGCTCGTGCTTGTGTCACCTTCAGTGGTGGAGACAATGGCCTTCTTCACCCCCAATTGGCCGGTGGTCGGCCTTTTGGGAGTCACTGGACGTGCCGCTGGCTTGTTCAGGTTGCGGCGAGGGGACATTGATCGGGCGATGCCCTGCATCCTCTCTGAGCTCCAGGTGCCGGTCGGGCGACCCCCCTAGGGGTGGTTGGCTAAGCAAGCGGCGGCGCCATGGCGAGTGGAGCGACGTCGAGGACCTCGATGGCCATGGCGTCAGTGTTGATGGGGTTTTAGACCTTGGAAGGGCTTCCATCAAAGGGGATGAGGGGCATCTTTCCATTGTTTCTTGGTGGAACCATGGTGAGGATCAAGGTGGGTGTGAAGGGATGCAAAGAGTGGTGCTGGTGCTGCTGGTTGTGAAGAAGAGCAAGGTAGGAGGGGGAAGAAGAAGGAGAGGGGGTTAAGAAGGAGAAATCCAACGTTCAATGCCTTCATTCTCGCTTGGATCGCGATGAAACCGAAGGGGAACGTCGGCCCAACATTTAAGTGCAACGGGAACATTGAATGGGTTCGAACCACGGTCGGCCGACCGTCTTTTGAACGATTTAGTCCGACCGAGCCAGGTTTCGAACTCCCTCAGGTCAGGTGAGTCGGGTTGTGAAGCCTCGGGCTGAATGGCACAAACAAATGGTCGGCCGACCGCCTAAGGAGGCCAAATGGGCTGAACTTTTTTGAGGGGGGGAGTCAAGGATAAATCTAAGCTAAGTCTGAGGTCAAACTTGAAATTTGAACAAAAAAGTTAAAACATGTAGATTTTAGTTCTAATTTTGATTAACAACAAAATCTATCATATCAATTTCTTGTTCAGGAGTTTCATGTTCATGAAAAACTTTAAGACGTTGGCCATTTACCTTAAAGATTTTGCCGTCGTCGTCCTAGAGTGTGATTGCTCCATGAGTCACGGCGTTGACGACGAGGTATGGCCCTTCCCACTTGCTTTTTAGTTTCTCGTGACCAAAGAGCTTGAATCTTGAGTTGAAGAGCAAGACCTTGTCTCCTGGTTTGAATTCCTTGGCCTTGATTCTCTTGTCATGCCATCTTCTGGTTCTCTCCTTGCATATTCTGGCATTGTGATATGCTTTTTCTCTCCACTCTTCTAATTCAAAGATTTGCATTCTCCTGAATTTTCCAGCAACTGGTAGATCCATATTCCATTTCTTGATTGCCCAGTGTGCCTTGAACTCCAGTTCAACAGGCAAATGGCATGTCTTCCCATATACAAGTTGGTATGGTGTCATACCAATTAGTGTCTTGTATGTTGTCCTATATGCCCATAATGCCTCTCATAGCGTGTGCTTCCAAGTTGTACCCATCTCATCCACGGTCTTCTGCATAATGTTCTTGATTTGTTTGTTGGATGTTTCTGCTTGACCACTTGTTTGAGGATGGTATGGAGTTGCAACATTGTGTTAGATCCCTTGATTAGTGAGGAACTGGTGGAAGCCTTTATCAATGAAGTGAGACCCCCCATCACTTATGACTAACTTTGGAGTTCCAAATCTAGGGAATATCACTTCATGGAACATTCTCTTTGAATTGGCTACATCAGCTTTACGGTAGGGTAATGCTTCTACCCATTTGGACACATAGTCCACCGCTACTAAGATATACTCACACCCTTTTGATAGAGGAGAGGGCCCCATGTAGTCGATGCCCCATACATCAAAGAGCTCGACTTGTAGGTTGTTGGTGAGTGACATGACATCTCGGGCATTGATGTTCCCATGCTTCTGGCATCTTGCACATTTTCTAACATAGTCATGGGTGTCCTTGTACATGGTTGGCCAGAAAAACCCACTCTGCCAGATCTTAGCATGAGTTCTGAATGCTCCATAGTGACCTCCATATTCTGCTCCATGGCATTTCTCCATATTCTTGATTGCCTCCTCCATAGGTACGCATCTTCTTAGCAATCCATCATTGCATACTCTATAGAGGTATGGCTCATCCCAGAGATGCACTCGACTCTTTTTGAACTAGTTTCTTTACATCTGCCACGGGAGGGACATGGCCTGCAACCATAAAGTTGACTATATTTGCATACCAGGGGTTGGAGTCTGTTACCTTGAGGAGTGTGTCATCTCAGAGGAAATCATTGATGGGTAAATTCTATGCATCTTTGAATTCCATTCTAGACAAATGGTCGACAACAGAATTTTCTACTCCCTTTTTATCTTTTATTTCAAGATCAAATTCTTGGAGTAGCAAGATCCATCTTATTAAGCGAGGTTTAGCCTCTTTCTTAGTGAGCAAGTACTTTAGAGCAGAATGATCCGTGTAAATGATGACTTTTGCTCCAACTAAGTAAGATCTAAACTTGTCTATAGAAAAAACCACGGCCAACAACTCTTTCTCAGTTGTTGCATAGTGTAATTGTGGCCCTGTTAAGGTTTTGCTAGCATATGAAATAGCATGATGCTTCTTATCTTTGGTTTGGCCTAATACCGCACCGACAGCATAATCACTAGCATCACACATTATTTCGAAGGGGAGCTTCCAATCTAGGGGTGGAATGATTGGAGCCGAGATGAGTGCTTTCTTGAGAAGGTAGAAAGAATCTAAGCACTCATCATTAAAGTCAAAGGGTGCATCCTTAGCTAGCAGGTTTGTTAACAGACGGGCAATTTGAGAGAAATCTTTGATAAACCGCCTATAGAAGCCTGCGTGTCCAAGGAAGCTACGAATTCCCTTGACATTCATGGGAGGTGGAAGCTATTCTATGCCTTCGATCTTGGCTCTATCCACTTCTATTCCACGTTCGGACACTCTATGTCCTAGCACTATGCCTTCATGAACCATGAAGTGGCATTTCTCCCAGTTCAGGACTAAGTGTTTTTCTTCACATCTCTGTAAGACTCTATCCAGATTCTCAAGACAATCATCGAAAGTCTTTCCATAGACAGAGAAGTCATCCATGAAAACTTCCATGATTTCTTCGATCATATCGGAGAAAATGGACATCATGCACCTCTGGAAAGAAGCAGGAGCATTGCATAGGCCGAAAGACATTCGCCTATATGCATATGTTCCATAGGGCCATGTGAAGGTAGTCTTACTTTGATCATCGGGGTGGATTGGTATTTGATGATATCCTGAATAACCATCAAGGAAACAAAAGAAAGAATGCTTTGCAAGCCATTCCAACATCTCATCGATGAAAGGTAACGGGAAGTGAACTTTCTTTGTTGCCTTATTAAGTTTTCGGTAATCTATACACATTCTCCAACCTGTGACGGTTCGTTGAGGAATCAACTCGTTTTTGTCATTTCGAACGACCGTCATACCTCCCTTATTAGGCACAACTTGCAAGGGCTAACCCATTCACTGTGAGGAACGGGGTAGATGATCCCGCGTGCAAGAGTTTCAAGACCTCCTTCTTTACTACTTCTCTCATCGCATTATTCAGTCTATGTTGAGGTTCTCTAGAAGGAAGAGCCTCAGGTTCGATAGGAATGCGATGTGTGCAATGAGCGGGACTAATGCCCTTAAGATCTTGAAGAGAATAGCCTAAGACTGACTGATGCTTTTCTAAGATGGTGAGGAGCTTGAAGGACTCTTCAGGAGAGAGTTTGTCACTGCTGATCACGGGGGCCTCACGATCGTCATTTAGAAAGGCATACTTTAAACCAGCTGGAAGGCGTTTAAGTTCTATATAGGGCTTAGATGGGGGCTCGGATTTCTCCAGTTCTATGGGTTCTTCTAGATCGTCTTCTTCCTGGATGAAATCTTCAGCTTCTTCTTCTAGATCAGGATGAGATGATTCTAGAAGAGATGCAACCATCACTTCCTCTATGGGGTCAGACTTTGGGAGTGATTCCGTCATGGTGTTTATGGAATTGGTAAGCAGAATCGAGAGTTTGATGTTACTCCCAAGATGACCCTTAAGACTTCCATCAAGAGATCCATCAAGAAATCTCATGAGTGGATGTCCAATTAACAAGTTGATTTCCTCTATATCAAATATGAAGAAATTCAAGAGGATATTGACTTTGTTAGTTAGCATAGGAATGGTCTGTGCAATACCACATCTCTCAATCAATTGTCCTGAAGGGAGCTTCAAGAACTTATTGGTTGGAGTTAGATCTACATTGCCTAGGATAGCATTAGCTAATGACTTAGACATAATGCTAACTCCTACAACAGGATCGTAAAGAGAGTCTAACTTTGCTCTATTGATTTGACAAGGAATGGTTGTAGAGGAAGAAAGAATTCGAATTGGCTCGAATGAAGATTCGACCTCTTCTAATCACTCATTGCTCATGATAGAAGCTAGCTCTTGAACTGTCTCCTAGATATAGGATTCTTCTATGCGGCTAGGAATGTGAAGGTTCGGAGCTTTTCGAGCAGACGACTTCTTTTGCATAGATTGATTCAAGGCATTTCCAAAATCGGAAAACAAATCAGCCTCGATATCAAGGGGGAATTCCAAGAGAAGAATTTCTTCTTCCCTTGGTGGTTCAGGTTTGATAGTAGGATCTTGAGATGTAGAGGGAAGAGTTTCGGCTATCGATGATGTTTCTATTCTGGGGTCTAGTTTTTGTTCTTTCGTGGGTCCTTCATAAAAAACGTTAGTATAGGGGGTGTTTTCAAGAATCTTCGTTAGAAGACTCTTCCCTGCACTAACGGGTAAACTCAGGAAGGCTCCCCCGGAGAAAATATCAAGAAGCTATGTGGAATCTTTGCTAAGACCTCCATAAAAATGTTGTAATATTGTAGGTTCGGTTATAGCAAGATCAGGGCCGGATGATGATGGATCTACAAGATGGGCCCATGCCGCACCTAGAGATTCCTTCTCCTTTTGTTTAAAGGTTAGGACCTCGATCTACTCGAAGACGAATAACACGGGAGATAGGGAAGAAAGCTAAACAGAATTTGGATTGCAACTTTTCCCATTCTCCCTTTGCACTATCTACGTGGCGAGTGTACCATCGTTTGGCTATTCCCGTCAAAGAGAACCGAAATAGCTTCCACTTAAGAGTACCTCACCTCATCCCTTGGACGTGGACACATGAACAAAGTTGTTCAAAGTCATGCAGATGAGTGTAAGGATTCTCATCTTTGTCCCCAGAAAATGGTTTATCCTGAACCATCGCTATGAGACTTGGGCGAAGCTCAAAACGAACGGCCAACATGGCCTGGGATGAACTAGGTGGCTCCAACCTTGCGCCCGTTGGAGCACCATACTCGAAAAGAGGTGTTTGATCCATATGTGTATGTGGAATAGAAGGATGAAATCAAACAAAGATAAAATAGGACCAAAAGATACTAGTTAATACAGTTACCATTCCCCGGGAATGGTGCTAGAAAGCTTGTTGACACCAAAGGTGGCAAAAGGAAAAGAAGACCGCAAGCATACGGTTGTCAAGGTAGCTTTCACCGGGAGTATTCTAGGTATCATATTTTCCATAGGGAACGAGAAGTGAGTTAACTAGGAATATGGATATGTCCTATGATGAATCAAGGGAGACTATGATAACTGGGTTGAGAGGTTCGATATAGCAATGATATCTAACAAGGTAAAGCTGGTTATACTAGCTTTATCAGCCCTTCTCTTGCAGGAGGCGATGGGATAGATCAGAAAGAGGGCAAAACTCTAACCAGACCGCGCCATCATGTTGTATTGAGGCCCTACCTTTTAAGAACTTATCTTACACACATGGTGGAATACGAAGACTAGATAGAGTTGTCACCTTCTACTAGCATCCACAAACAATTCGTGCGATAAGCGGTTTACAAAGGTAAGATCTAGCCTAGACACCACGTCTACACTTATCTTACTACTTTAACCTTGGCCTAAGATTAAAGCACTTTACTCAGAGCAAAGCGATGAACAAGCGCGAAAAGATGTATAACAGCTAAACTAGACTTAGAATACTAAATGCTATAAAGAACTCAAAAGAAGTCACTTACAAGTGCTAAACTTACAAGAGACTCGCATCCGCTGAGGAAGAACTCCAGAGAAGATTCCCGACAGATTCGGGACTTTGTCCAGAAGAATTCCCTCACTCTCCTCCAACTAGCATAACACTACTGAAGAGCTCCGCTAAGAGACTACAGAGTAGTATTTCTCCAATGAGGCATGAATGATAAGGGATCTCTAGGGATCTATTTATAGCTAGAGGTGGAGTAGGGGCTACTTCGGTGCCACGTTAGCGATCCTCGTCACCTTCATCAACCACCGTTGGATCCAACCGACCTCAGAACCGCCTTAGGATGGATGGTGATGATTTCCAGCATGTGGGAAGTAAGTGAGGCAGTTGAGGGAGTTGGAACCGCCATAGGGGTGGTTGGCCGACCCCTACTGGCTTGTGGTCCCTCTCTGGTCCTTCTAGAAGGTACCCCACTGGTCAGGGACCCAGTGGAGGGGTGGTAGCCACCATGGGCGGTCGGCCGACCCCCTATAGGGGTCTGTGGCTCACCTCTGCCTTCTGGATCCTGGTCTCACCTGTCATATGCGTTAGATGTTCGTTCTGAGTTGATTGTCACGCTTATCTTCGTGATGTGGGCCCATGGATCCTCATGATGTAAATATGAACCGTTGAGAGGAAGCACACATGGATCCAAGGGATAGAAAGTGCTTTAGAGAGTGTTTCTTGGATCATGGGGGCTTGGGAGGCCTAGTGGCCCCATAGGGAGGTCGGCCGACCCCCTAAGTGGGCCCACTAGCTCCCAAAAGTCCCCATTTATCATTACCTGCACTCAAATAGTCAAGTGACATGTGGAACTAGTTATTGGATAAAATATGTTCATGTTATGCTTGTCTTTCTTTGATTTTGAGGATGTTGACGGTATTTTGATAGTGACAAAATAGCTCATTCTTACCATCAACAGTGGCTCCAAACTATGGCCCTTTGGAGACACAAGATGAAAGATGGATGATTGGTTCATGGTGTGAAAAGGAGAAAATGAAAAGAAAGATAAAACAAGGATAAATAGGACCACTAGGTTCTAGTTAAAATAGCTATCGTTCCCCGGCAACTTCGCCAGAAAGCTTGTTGACACTAGAAGTGGCAAACGGGTAAAAGACCACAAGCGTACTTTTGTCAAGTGGTTCTTTCACCAGGAGTATTTCAGGTATCGTATTTTCCACTAGGAATAATAAGTGAATTAACTAGAGATTAAGGTTGTCCTAGGATCAGACAAAGGAGTCTAAGATATTTGCGTAGAGAGGTTCATTATAGCAAAGATATCTAACTAGGCAAAACTTGTTATACTGGCTTTATCAACCCTTCTCTTGCAGGAGTCGATGGGATAGATCAGTAGGAGATGAAACTCCTATCGGACCACGCCATCATGTTGTATTGAGGCCCTACATTTTAAGAACTTATGTTACACATGTGGCGGAATACAAAGACTAGACAGGGCTGTTGTTGGTACAAGTTATGACCAACTTTTCTATACTTAAAATGATGCCACCAATCTTCGGATCAGGGATAAAACAAACACATCATGAGCATAGTTTATCAAATAACTAGTTCCACATGTCCATGAGTGTTTGAGTGCAGGGATGAAGAAATGAAGCAAGTGAGAGCAAGTGGGACCCACATAGGGGGTCGGCCGACCACCCTATGGGCCCACCTGGCTCTCCTCCTCGGCCATGATCCAAGAGAGGCACTCTAGAGTGAAATCCATCCATTGGATCACTCTATGCTTTCTCTCAACGGCTCATAAGCAAAGCACAAGGATTCATGGGCCCCCACCAAGGAGATAAACGTGACAACCACCTCAGAACCAGCAAATAACCTCAATGATAGGTGGGACCAGCACCAGGGAGCAGGAGGTGGCCCAGTGACCCCTAGGGGGTGTCGGCCGACCATCCAAAGGAGCCACCTGGCCTTCAAGCAGTCCCTGACCAGTGGGGCCACACCCTGGAGGGTAGAGGGGGGCCCACTGTCCATAGGGAGGGTCGGCCGACCACCCCCCTAGGTCGGTTGGCTCCTCCCAACCGCCATACTCCTTCCCCACATGTTGGATCACCACCATTCATCCAATGATGGTTGCAAAGGCGGTTTGATCCAAGGGTGGAGGATGGAAGGCCCTGGATCGCTGATGTGGCGATGGAGTAGCCCCTACTCCACTCCACTACTATAAATAGAGGGTCACACCCCCCTATCTAGACATGGTGAAGAAGCCTACAAGATCTATTCCTTAGATTGTTCTAGGAGTTAGTGTAGAGTGGGAGTTAGAGTTGAGTCGAGCTTGCTCGGGATTTCCGGAGTTGTCTTCTAGGAAGTCTGGTATAGCTCTTGTATCTTTTCTTCTTTGTAAGACTTTATCTTTGTCAATATATTATCATTTCCCTTTACTTTACTTAGTATTTACTTTGAGCATTACTATACTAGATATAGTATTGTTATATGCTTTTGCTTTTTAATAGCCTTTACATTTATAGTCTGTGATCCTTGTGACCTTTCTTGTATGCGATCATTGCCTGTCATAGGGTGCTTTGATTATTGATCGTAGTCAAAGTAATAAGTTGTGTGTAAGCGTGGTGCTTATACATTAGCTTATCTTTGATTACCGCTTATTACGTGGATTGTTCGTGGATGCTAGTAGAAGGTGACAGCTCTATCTAGCCTTAGTATTCCACCACACATGTCAGATAAGTTATTAAAAGGTAGGGCTTCAAGACAACAGGAGGGCGCGGTCCGGTAGGAGTTTTGTCCTCCTACTGATCTATCCCCTCGCCTAGCATACTTGTATTGAGGAGGCAAACTATAGTGTTTAGTCTAGTTAATTAGCTAAGTATATTAAAGTAGAGTGAATTGCTTAGGAGTCCCTTGTACTCTCTCGTTGTCCTCCCACCTAGCTAATCTGTCACACCCAGTTTTAAAGGCAAAACATGATGCATAAACCTTATGTGTGCCCAAAGATCAGTCACACACATAAGCCGACAAATTATCAAAAAGGTACCATTACAATTGTTTATTACATAGCGAGTAAATATCTAATTAATATCCATTACATAACAGAGGAAATAAAAGATAACTCACGCGAAGCTCCATCGCATAGGGACATCAACTGGTTGACCCCAAACCTAGTAGTCCTCTGGATACTCCTCATAACCTTGATAATCTGGTACCCATCCGGGATTTTTATCCAAATATGAAAGTAAACAAGCGTAAGTACTTCTAGTACTCAACAAGTAAACATGGGGTTCATGAGACTCAAAAAGTATGACTCTGGTTAAACTGCGTCAGCTTTTATGTTGTCACAATTTTAGCATATGGATAGCATCAATAATATCAACAGTCCAATAACCATATGATCAAGTAAACATGTATAACGAATAGCAAACAAGTAAATGGTAGATTAAAGTTATTCTGTTCCATAAGAATTCCAGGACGCTCGTATCCGTGACCACGGCTAATATATTAGTTTTAAGACACTCTACAGAGTTCCTAGAACTTTACCCATGAGTCGTGTTGCCCAAATGCCCGGGTTTATAACTCCCAAAACACTTCCGAGGTGAGCGGGCAGGGTACTCTATGAAGCCTTTCAGAGGGGCTAGCTGACATACAACAGACACTACAAATCCACGGGCAAGGGGTATACGGGGACCCCTCGATGGTACACACACGCAGGGGTAGCCACTCCGGCCGTACCCCGCAACCGCGCGTCAATGGAAACTTTCATGAACTATCACATGCGAGAAAGTAACCCCCTTACTTAACTAAAGCCAGAGCCATGTAGCTCTCATGGTTGTACTGTAAATCCCGGGTGATCGCTTACAGAGGTTCTAGAGCACCTCAAAAACTGTGCTCTAGATCACCTTAATCCATGTTGCTAAAAAGCAAATTTTACTGTTGTTGCATAAGTCATTAGTCAAGGTTACTTGATCATAGTTATTTCTCAAGAGCACTAGCTTGATCTACCCTATGCATAAATCCTAGGGTAACAAGGTATAAGGTACAAATCTATGGTAAAACTATATAGGATGTCAAGGAAACACATGCATAACATGAATTAATGTTTAAGGTGATTAGGACAACAAGGATGATCCCATGAATACTTGCCTTGCTCAAACAGTTCCTGCTGCTCCTGCTCAACAAAGAAATCCTCCGGGTAACCCACGTACTGCTCACCGTCTATACTCGATCACCACATCCACATACAATCATACCGAGGCATAACATGCAAACAAACAAGGCTATAAATTAGAACAGTACACCAATAGTAGTAAAACAAGATTAAAAGTTTATAAAACTGATCTACGTCTTACTACGATCACATCGACGTTTGGATCACGAAAAACGGAGCTATAACGAAGAAGATATGCTCTAAACAAGATTTGCAAATTAAACTTGAGATTAGAAGAGACTAAGCAATTAATTTTTTTTAAAAGTCTTCTAACATGATGTATGAGCTCACTAACACGTAGATTACGTCGATATGATTCTAACGCAATTTGAATGAGTCAAAACGGAGTTAAAATGAGCATTTTATAAGCATTTGAAAATGGGTGGCAATTCTGTAATTAAGGGTTTTCTATTTATTTTCGAAATAAAACAAATCCGAAAGGAAATACGTTTTCCAGAGCCAAAAGCGTAGAGCGAGAATGCGCTTTAGGACTGCGGGTTATGACTTAAAAAGGTCGGGGTTTATTTTGCAAAAAGGCTGGCCGAAGGGGTATCGGGCTCTGAGACCCGCCCGATCCAGAACGAACGACCGAGATTAGAGAGGGGGAAAAAGGCGGCGGAGCGGTGGCCAGAATCAGAGTGGTCGGTAGCGCCATGGCCGTAGTTGGGCAGCGCAAAGAAATCCGCCTCTACGGTGCACGATTCGCAACATGGAAAGGTCGGGGAGAGAGAGGGGAGAATGGCGAACGCTATGGCGGGGTTGATCGAAGCGGATTGGGCCCGGTCGCGGCTGTGCTCGCAATCCAGCGGCTCGGCTCACCCGTGAGCTCGCACGGAGCGAGAAGGAGGGAGAGGGGGGGATGGAGAGGTTCCGTGGCTCTACTCACCACACGCGGTGCTTCGGGGAATGGTTAGACACAGCGGAGAGGATCGGCAACCGCAGGATGACGGCGGCGGCTCTGTGCCCTGACGGAGGCGGCGGCGGCGGGATTCTGGGGCGCGGCTGCTGCTGCGGATGCCTGGGTGGAGGAGGTGTGGTGCGGGGCTAGGCTTTATAGCTCCGCGACACGACAAGGGAAGGAAAGGCAGATCAATTCCGCCACGAGCACGCGGCCGGGAAGGAAAGCGCCGGCGCAATGAAGAAGGAAAGGCGAAGAAAGAAGGAAAGGGAGGGGGGTGAAGCTGACACGTGGGACCGGCTTGCCAGCGGGGGAGGGAGCGGTGCAGTGCGCCAGCTGCTGCTGCGGGGGAATGGGCCAGCCTGCTGGGCCTCTGCGCGAGGGGGGGGGGCGGGAACTGGGCCGGTGAGGGAGTGGAGGAGGGCCGAGGGGGAAAAAGGCCCCGGGCCAGAAAGAAAGAAAGTGAGGGGGAGGGAAAAGAATTTGTTTTTCTTTTATTTCTGGAATTTCCAAAACAAATTCAAAGCACATTTGAACATCTAGTTTGAATTTTGAAAATACCAAACAATACAAGAACACTATGCAGCAGCATGTATGCAACAAATATGTTTCTACTATTGTGATAATTTTTATTTTATGAAATCTTAATTATTTTTCCTAGGTTATAATGTCCACCCAAAATGCATTTAAATTACTTTTAATCTATTTTAAAGAATGCAAATTTTTGGGTGTTACAATTCTACCCCCCTTAAAGGAATCTCGTCCCGAGATTCAGCAGGCTTACTGAAACAACTGCGGGTATGTCTTTCTCAGATCCTCTTCTCTTTCCCATGTTGCCTCATCTACTGAATACCGATTCCACTCTACTTTGCACATACGAATGACTCGGCTCCTTGTGACTCTTTCTG
>CM039126.1:18862240-18989854 GCA_022036555.1 Microstegium vimineum | reverse complement strand
TGGGAAGTTTGGTATAGCTCTTGTATCTTTTCTTCTTTATAAGACTTCATCTTTATCAATATATTATCCTTTCCCTTTACTTTACTTAGTATTTACTTTGAGCATTACTATACTAGATATAGTATTGTTATACGCTTTTGCTCTTTAATAGCCTTTACATTTATAGTATGTGATCCTTGTGACCTTTCCTGTATGCGATCATTGCCTATCATAGGGTGCCTTGATTATTGATCGTAGTCAAAGTAATAAGTTGTGTGTAAGCGTGGTGCTTATAAATTAGCTTATCCTTGATTACCGCTTATTGTGTGGATTGTTCGTGGATGTAGTAGAAGGTGACAGCTCTATCTAGCCTTAGTATTCCACCAAGCGTGTCAGATAAGTCATTAAAAGGTAGGGCTTCAAGACAACAGGAGGGCGCGGTCCGGTAGGAGTTTTGTCCTCCTACTAATCTATCCCCTCGCCTAGCATACTTATATTGAGGAGGCAAACTATAGTGTTTAGTCTAGTTAATTAGCTAAGTATATTAAAGTAGAGTGAATTGCTTAGGAGTCCCTTGTACTCTCTCGTTGTCCTCCCACCTAGCTAATTTGTCTAGTCCGTTCTAAGTATCATTTACCTAGGCTCTTTCATTCATCAATCCCTTTCCTATCACATTTATCATTTACCCCCTTATACTAGTCGATACTAAGTTCAGGTACTCTCTAGGATCTCTCTCTAATTATCATTTGTTGCTCAGCTTTCCCTTGGGATAAAATAAATTACGATACCTTAGAAAACTCCTAGGTGAAGTGCTACAGCGGTATAATCTGTGCACTTGCGGATTTATCCAATAGTCATAAGAAATATCCATAAGCATTTCTCGCGCTGTACCGGGGATAGGGATTTATCTCTATTTGTGGTGCAGCGCTAAGAAGTGTCAACAGCTGTCACCACCTACTAGCTACCACAAAAAATCTGTGCCATAAGCAGTTTACAAAGGCAAGATCTAGTCTAGACACCACGTCTACATTATTCTTACTAATTTAACCCTAGCTTAAGGTTAAAGCACTCTACTTAAAGTAAAGCGATGAACAAGCGTGAGCAGTTGTATAACACCTATGCTAGAATTAGAATATCAAATACTATAAAGAACTCGGATGTATAACTTACAAGAGGATCGAATCCACTGAGGTACAGCTCGAAGAAGACGCCAGACAGGCCCGACTCTCCTCTAGGCTCTCCTCACTCTCTTCCAAATAGCATAGCACTACAGCAGAGCTTCGCTAAAGCTACTAGAGAGTGGTTTCCTCCAATGTGTCATGAATGAGAGTGAAGGCCTATGGGGGTATTTATTGCCCGAGGTGGAGGAGGGGCTACTCCAGTGCCATGTTAGCGATCCAGGAGAGCTCCATCCTTGGCCTTTGGATCAAACCTCCTTAGAACCACCTCAAAATGGAGGGCTCTGATCTCCAACATATGGGAATTGTGATGGGGAGTCACCTAGGCCTTCGGAGGGTACTTAGGGGCGTCGGCCGACCCCCCCCCCTATGACACATGGGCCCTGCCACTCCTTCTAGAAGGGCCCCACTAGTCAGGGGCCAAGTTGGAAGGTCATAGCCCCCATAAGCCGGTCGGCCGACCACCCCTAGGGGTCCTGGGCCTACCTTCACCTTCTAGAAGGTGGCCCCATGTGTCATGGAGCTTGGTTGAGTCTTCTGAGGTTTTTGTCATGTCGGTTCTCTTGTTGTGGGCCCATGGATCCTTGTGCACTTGATCTAGAGCATTGAATGAAAGCACAAGTTGCATCCAAGGGTTGAAATGGTTTTGGCATGGATCGTGCTGGCTTGGCTGGCCAGATGGGTCCAAACCTCGGTCAACCGACTGGAGTTTGGCTCCTTTGGAGCCAGGCTTCCTTGTGGGAGCTCTTGGTGTGTGGTTTGCATCGATGGAACATGCTACACCTACCTCAAGGAATCCAACAAGACTGTGTACATGAGACAATGAGAACTTTGACAATTACAGGTACCGGAAATTACAGGTACCGGAAAAGTGTCATGAATAAGTACTTTGACAATGAGCACGAACCGCAGCTTGAAGAATCGACGCGGCATGCATGGGGGCCAAAGGTGTATGAAATGGTCAAGAACATGGATCAGATCAAGTTTGGAAAGAAGAAGTTAGATAAAGATGGAAAATAGAAGAAAACAACAAGGAAGCGAAAGCGCGCGGATGGTGAAGCAACGCCTGATGTCCCCCTTGTTCCTTTCAAAAAGAAGTTAATTTTCTTCGAGTACTTATCGTACTGGAAAACACTAAATACACCCCATGCCATCGACTACATGCACCTCGAGAAGAATGTCTTTGAAAGTGTGATCAGTGTGCTGCTAGACATCCCGGGCAAGACGAAAGATGGTCTCAAGTCACGGACAGATCTTATCAACCAGGGCATCCGACCTGATCATCACCCAGAACCACCTCAAAATGGTAAATTTAACATTCCGGGTGCGTCCTACAACCTAACGAAAGAGGAGAGGACGAATATTTGCAATTTAATTAGGGGCATCAAGGTGCCGACTGGTTGTTCTTCCAACATCAAGAGCTTGGTATCCATGAAAGACCTCACAATGACCGGCTACAACTCACATGACTGCCACGTTATGCTAACGGTGTTCCTTCCTATTGTGATCAGAGTTATCCGTCCAGAGTACGTGAAGATGGTGATCACACGAATGTCATACTTCTTCAATCGCATCACCCAGAAGGTCATCGATGCGGCTGAACTACCTGCCCTAAAGGTGTTCATCGCAGAGACCCTCTGCCAGCTCGAGATGTGCTTACCTCCTGGGTTGGATTCCTCGAGTATGATTCTCTTGTCATGCCATCTTTTTGTTCTCTCCTTTGAAATTCTAGCATTGTGGTATGCTTTCTTTCTCAATTCTTTGTTTCTTTCCTTGCAAGAGGTTAGTGGACAACAAATACCCGAGGGGGTGCACAAATATTTTGAATCAAGGGCACTATTTTCATAGAAATAGAGGACATCTTCTATGCTATAGAAAAATTGGCTTTAGCATTTTAGCACAGAAAGAGATGTTCCCTCATTGTTCACCAATTAAAAATAAAGCAAGGTTAAGGCAATGATGTGCAAGATTATTTCAATACTACCTCAAACCTTGATTTGTCTCTTATGAATGATCTCATGACTTACCCACCAAAATTTGGAAGTCATCCTACATGGGTTAGTCTAAAAGTACAAACAAATTCCATACAAGTTTACTTTTGGTTCATTAATCAAACTTGACACCATGTCTAATTTGATTAAGGAAGGATATTTAACCTAAGCACCATGCTTAATTTAAAGATCCTATGTGAATATGAATTCAAAAATATCCCAAACCAAAGCATACTTATAAGTTATAACAGATCAAGGAAGCATGAACGAATAAAGAGAGTCATTTAAGAAGAGACAAGAGCATGGATGGTGCACTAAATGATCATTTGTTTTTTTATGATTTATATGACTTAGCAAGATGAGAAAGGTATAAAGAGAAAGCAAGGTAGAGACAACCAAACAAAATTAAGTAATGAAGCATGACATGAGTTTCTTAGAGAAATACACTCCCCCACACTTGGATTTTGCAACATTTGATAATGAGAAAATCCAAGTCTAGGATGTGGACTTTTATTTTTCTTTTGAATGTTCTTCATTATTAAAAACATGTTTGGTTGGACATACCTTGTGTTTTGTTCCATCATTATTTGTGTTTTGCAAAATTTATGATAGACAAACACATCTACAACCAGCCTTGCAAAGATTTTAGAAACAAGAAGCATGAAGGGGTTGTAGATCATGTGTGTGGTGATGGCAGAGGGAAGGATTGGTTTGAGAGATTTCTCACTTGAGCATGGATTTGATCGGAAGATTAGGGAATAGCTTCCATGCTCATTGGTAGAATCTTCCGTTTGCAGGAATGGGTGAGCACTTTCATTCTCATGACCTTTCAAGTCATACTCCCGACTTGAATGGGTCATGGTTGTTAACAAGATTGACATAAGCTCACCCCTTGGATCAAGAACAGGTTTAGATTCTATCCCTTTGATGAGAGGTCGGGAAGACCAAACAGGTAGATAATCTTCACCTATTCTATGACCAAGCTTCTCATTTCCTAAAGTGTTCTCCAAGATTCTCATGATTGGCCTTCCGATAAAGGTGAGATGAAAGGAAAGTCCAGGAAGGTCAAAGATATGGAAATCTAGGAAGATCTTGAGATCATCAACCATCACAAGAATATCATGAAGGACTCCTAAACAATCAAGGATTTAACCATTGGGGAGTCTACGGTGCATTTGTGATTGGGATAGATGATCCTTTGATGATGTTGGAACATGGAAATGAGGAATGATGTTGATCCCGAGGCTAGAATCATAACAAATGTCGCCATCAATGCCAACACTTGACAGGATATTCTCCTTACATGTGTGGGCATTTTAGCAACTTTCTTTGAGGATTCGGCCTCATTTAACCATTCTTGACATACAATGGTAGATGGATGCTCTAACTGTTGACTTTACTCCTCTTGGTCAGATTTATGGTCCTCATGGCTTCCATGCCTCTGGTGTTTAATGAATTCCCAGAGTCATTAAGTGGGTCATCATAAGACTTGAATGAAGGAACACATGGGGGATCATCAGGATCAAGGATGAGTTCATAGGATAAGTCAGATGTGGGCATAGAGAAGGAGAGGATAGATTTGGCTTCTAAACACTTTAGTTCTCGTTCTATAAGCTCACTCGACATTTCTTTATCAGGAATCCCAAACTTTTCTTGATGTGCCATGTGGGAAGTCGAGGTGCAAGATGATGTTGATTTGGGAGGTTTTTGAGGAGATCCCTTCATTAGAGGTTTAGAAAGGTGAGGTCTCCTTTGGAAAGGATAATTTTGGGCATTCCTAAAACTAGCAAGATCAAATGAGAGGTTGGCCTCGAACTCGAAGGAATGGTTTAGGTGTTGGATTTCTTCTTCCTTTGAGATTTGTGGTATTTGTGGTTCAGGATTGATGACAGAATCTTTGGATACGAGTGGTGGTGATTCGGCTATCAAGGTTTCTTCTCTAGGGGTTGGTTTTTCTTCCTCTGGGTGCTTCATCATAAACATTAGTGTAGGGGGTATTTTCAAGAATCTTCGTGAGAGGACTCTTCCCTTCACTAACAGGTAAACACAGGAAGGCTCCCCTCAAGGTCATATCAAGAATTGTGAAGAATCTTTGCTAAGACCAACATAAAAGTGTTCTAACAAACTTGGCTCAGTTATAGCAAGATCAGGGCCAGACGATACTAGATTGTAACACCCCAAAAATAGTAATAAAAATGGATTTAAATAGCGCACTATTTTCGCGCTATACCACCCCTATAGCGGCCCAAAGAGCTTGACGCGAAGCTATTCCTCTTTTTCACGCTATAAGCGCTATTGACGCTATAGCACGCTATAGCGCCGCTAAATTGAAATAGCGCCATAGCGCGCTAAATTGCTGCTATCACCGTTTCGCTAGCTGAGCAAAAAAACTATGGCCTGGTCAGTTTAAGCCCACTAAGGGCCCGATTCAGGGAACATACACGATCCAAAAAAACTATGTCAAGTATTGTGTCGATGTGGTTTTGGTTTTCTGTGGATTAGTTATGAAGTTATGAACATAATATTATTATCATATTATGAATTTATGACTTATGAACTTATGATTATCATGGGAATATATTTATTGTTTAGTTGATTGACTGTTTTACTGGTTTTGCCTGATTATAATAAAATAGCGCGCTATAGCGTGTTAAGCTAACCGACGCTGCATCATTTAGCTGCCGCTATAGCGGCGCATAGCACCCAGAAAAGCTTGTCGTGAAAATCTTTAGCGCGCTATTTAAATCATTGAAATGATTTAATTACAATTTTTGGTATTCTTGAAAACATAGGAAATAAATCCTTTCATCAAAATCTAAAATATAATAGGAGGTAGTAACATGTTTGTGCATTCATGTTGGAGCATTGGATTTATTCTATGGAGTGGTGTTTCAAAAGTCATAAGTGAAATCAAAAAGGTTTTTGAAAATGTCTTTGGAAAAAGGGTTTAAGCAAAAGAAATAAAAAGAAAACAAATAAAAACAAAAGAAATAAAACAAAACCCCTCCTCCGCCCCCCTTCTCCCTCTGGCCCGAAGGCCTGCTTCACACCCTCAGCCCCCTCCCCTCGCCTCTATGGCCACAGGCCCAGTCAGCGCCATCAGCACAGCCCAGCTCGATCAACTCACCCCTCTCCTCCCGACCCCCTTCCCGCTTGGGCCGTGCAGCCTAGCAGGCCAGCCTTGGGCCGTGCAGCCTAGCAGGACGGCCCATTCCCCCGCTTCACTAACTAACAACATGGACTTGCCCCTTTCCCTCGCTGCCGAGCCGACCCTACCACATCAGCGACACCGCATCGTCTTCTTCCTTTGAAGGAAAGAAACCGCCTCCTTCCTTTCTTGCGCCGACGGCGAAGCTTCCGCCACCATGCCTTCCTTGTTTTCCGAGCCACCCTAGGGCTATAAAAGCCGAGCCGCAACCCCCCTCCGTGTTCTTCTTGCCCTCACGCACCAACCGCGACGCCCCAGAGCGCTGCCACGAGTTTCCCAAACCCTAGCACCGCCCAGCCCTCTCTGTGCTACCGCTGCGGTGCATCCTAGCTCGTCTTCCTGAGCCGGTTGCAAGGCTTCAAATTTTAGTAAGAAGGGGCCAAGGTGCCCCAATTTGACCCATCCCTTCCCCCTATCCCTCTGTTGTTGCCCACCATCACCTTGTCGTCAATGTCGAGCCGCTCGAACTCGAGCCCCTCCCTTCTATGCGCGAAAACCGATCAACCGATTGGTCCTTTGTGTTCGCCTCTTTCTTATCGTCATTCTGGTGTTCTCGGGTTGCTAATTCATGGCCCATAGGCTTCGGTTCATATCCACCGTCGAGCTTCTGGTCGCCGGCAATGGTAGCGCCGCCATGTTCTTCTTCTGCTCCGGTCGGCTCCCTCTCTCTTTCTCCCCTTCTGTTCTGGGCCATCCATCCGCAGATCAACGATCCCAATTAAAAGACACCCATTCGGCTGATGCTTTTGCAAAAGAAAATCAATTGTTTAAAATTTGAAAATCAAGTTTTTTTTATTTACAACACTGCCAGAGTTACTGGTTTTACTCATAGAACATTTGATTCAACTCCATTTTGATCCATTCAAATTGCGTTAGATTTGTAGCGATGAGATCTATGTTATCAAACCCTAATAAATTGTGTTTTACAACTTTGAAAATATTTATTTATGGAATGGCTTCAAATATGTTTTTATATTCCAAAATCTTGTTTTCTCCATAACTTCTACATTTTAGATCCGTTTCAACTCGTTCAAGTTTTGTTGGCTTCATATCGATATAATCTTTGCATTAGTGATCTTAAATACCATGTTAATAGCTCTATATTTTCATGATGTAAAATCCTAACTTGATTAACAAATATGCAACTTGTTTTATACATAAAATAATGCTAGTTTTTACTTTAATTTTCAAAAACCAAATACAAGTTTGAACTAATATAAAAAAGATGTTTCTATGAAATACTTTGTCCATTCTTTAACGTAGTTAAAATAAATGAAGCTAATATTTCTCTTTTATAAAAGCAAATCTTCCATTAGTCGTATCTTCCTAATCGTAGTTTCGATTAGCATGTTCTTCGCGACTGTGTGATCGTAGAGTTGCGTAGATTTCTTTTTCAAATTCCTTTTCAATGATTGGTGTATTGTTCTAATTTAAGCCATGTTTGTATGCTTTGTATGATCAGATGCTTGTGTGGTGATTTATTAAATATTGTCCAATCGGTGAGTTTTGCGTTGGAGATCAAGGAGAAGAAGTTGGTATTTTTGGAGATCTTGGAAGACTTGAACTAGAAGAGGAATCTAAGTTTAAGGAAAGTATAGCATGGGATCATCCTTGTTTTCCTATTCATGATAATCACTCATTAATCATATGCATGAGTTCCCTTGTTATCCTATAAGGTTATCCTAGTTTTGTACCTTATACCTTGTTACTGTGGCATTTTAAATTTGGGTAGTAAGATGCTAGTGCCAAGCAAATGACTATGCTCATGTAAACTTGATTAACGATATATGCAATGACCATAAAATATGACTTTTTAGCAATGTGGACTATAGGTAGAACAATAGGCACCTCAACCTGGGTTCTTACTCATAGGGATATTTCTGTAAGTGGATTACCACAGGACTTACAGTGCAACCACAAGCTATATGGCTTTGGCTTGACTCAGTATTAGACTTCTACTGGTTTGTGGCAACTTACCCGAAAGGGCGCAAGAAGGGCTCACCTTAGAGCCCTCGTGACAGGGGTAGCACTAACCATTAAGGAAACTTGTAGCGGGTTGTTACCTACTAGTGGAACCTGTGAACGGTCTCGTAGTGTACCCTGCTCACGGTCAAGAGTGGCTTGGGCTCCTTACTGTGTGATATCCTTATGTCATAGCTCATTAGTTGCTACTTATTTATTGATTATTGTGACTTGTTCATATAAGCATTATATCTTGTTCACTTGATCATATGGTTATTGGGCTATCGATAACATTGATGCTACTATAATGCTAAAATTGAGATCATATAAAAGCTTATGCAGTTAAACCAGTGTCATACCTTTTTGAGCCTCATGAACCCCATGTATACTTGTTGAGTACGAAAGTACTTATGCTTGTTTACTTTTCATTTTTTTGGATAAAAATCCCAGATGGGTACCAGATTGCAAGAGTCTCGAGCAGTTAGGCTTGTGATCAACTAGTCAGTTGGTCTCTGTGGAGTGGAGTATTCGCCGGAAGAGCAGAGTTGTCTTTTGACTGTTTGCTTCCCAAGGTTATCCTTTAACCTTATATGTTATATATTTAAGTATTGTCTTTTGATATTACCTTGTTCTGTGGCTATATGTGAGATTTGACTTCCTGGGATCACATAGGCTTTGTCCTTGAAACCGTGTGTGACAGATTGGTATCAGAGCAATGCAGACTATAGGACGCAAACCTAGATAGAACTGGTCATTTTAGCAAGTTTTCAACCTTGTCTAGTTCTTGTTTTCTCTCTAACCTTGACATATGTTTAAAGTTATACTCACTCTATCCCTATTCTATTGTAAAAACATTGTCCCAATTTTAACTTCTCTCTTTGTCTCTTAGATGGATCATAACGAGACCAAGTTATGTCATCCTTGATCGCACCTGACAAGAAAAAGCTATTAGCCATGCAAAACCAAGTACCTGAAGAAATGACTCAACAACAATACTTACCTCCAGGATAGATCAACTTGCGAAGGTCCCACAGGGAACATGCGCAAGGAAGTAAAATAAAGCGGAACTATATCGAAGGAAAGTTGTGCCACGTGGATATGTCTACAGTTCCTAGAGCTAAGAAAGTTATGTATGGTTTGATCCGAGTAGGCTCAGCAAATGCCATGGTTATATTTGACCCTAGAGCAACACATTCGTTCATCTCTACCAAGTTGGTGGAGGACCAAAAGATAATTCCATTGCCAATGAAGAAACCCGTGATAGTTAAATCCCCAACTGGAGAAATGGAGGCAAACCATATATGCCCAAAGGTTAGACTTAATATAAGAGGTGTGGACTTTGCGATGAATCTTATCATTTTGAAGCTCTCAGAGATCGATGTTATCCTCGGAATGGGATGGTTCTCAACTTGTAAAGGGGTGATCAAGTGTGCCCAACATTCGGTACATCTAACAATACCGTCAAGAGAAAGGATTGAATATGAGGGATACAACCTTTAACCAAGGAATATGAGGCTACCCCTTTTGAAAGTGGTAATAGTAAGAAACATGAAGTTCAGGATCAATGCCAATGTTGTAAGCATTATGGAGTTGTTTGTCTTCAAAACAAGTCTCGTAAAGGAGAAGTCAAGATGAATCCGAACTATGAAGCCATAGATGATAAGAAGAGGAAGGCTATCTCACATGAGTCACTATTAGAGAACAACCCACAGTTGAGTTCTACTACATTGCCACATCTAGCTCAGATTCCTAGTAATGTAGATCTAGATGGTAAAGAGTTAGAAGTTCCTCAAGCTAAATCTATTTTTGGTGAGGTATGTACTAATGGGTGGACAATCACTTGTATGGCGTTCCAACCCTGAAGAATCAAGCGAGACAACAAGAAAGCCAAGCAGGTGAAGGTGAACCCCCATAGCCCACAAGATAACATCACACCAAGCGACAATTCTAAAAAGCATGACACTACAAAAGATCTAGCTTGTAGAGTGTGTTATCGTTGACAACAGGAGGGCCACTATGCATATTTTTGCCGGCAGAAGAAGCAACCAAAGAACTATGGGAGTAACCAAGTCACTACAGGACTATCATCAGCTAGTGTTAGCGACATGCAATATGGAGGAAGCTCTTTATGACCGTCGCCCAGCTAGAAGTTTATGTCCCTTGTAATAAATACGTTAGTAGTGAAAGTCGATTTTGTGTGTCTTGTGAACCTATAAGTAATTGGTTGGTTTGTCTTAATGCTTATTCTTGATTTGCATCTTTGTAATGAGTACAATGATCTTGTGAGGTCTTCCCACAATTTCATTTAGTTTATAGGCTTAAGTTTTAATGAAATAAATAGTTTGGGTTTCATTTATCTCCTATGTTTCTCTATCCTATATTTCTGGTGCAATATACCTTTATCATCTAAGATCTCTATTTGTTGGAAGCCAAATATTATGGACAAGTTCTAGATAACAATACACTTCCTTATCTCCCTCTGACTGCAAGAACCACCCTAATGACTGTTGTGGATTACGAGTTATGAAAATTCCAAGTCGATGCATCTTTGTTGTTGTTTTCTTGCCCTCAAGGAGAATTGAGTTGTTGGTTCATACTTTGGCACAAAAGTTTCTTTGGAATAAAAAAATATGAGAACAGTTAATTAAATTATAAGAAGATGCAATCTATTTGGTGTCCCCTACTTCATCTTTCTTAAGGGGGGTAGCCAAGTTGAAGAAGTTACAACATGGAGTTGCATAGATGTTAGTGACTTGCTTGAAAGAATTGCTTATCACCATGATTGAGTTTTCTTTGGGTTCCCATGCTATACCTTGACATCATATGAAGCTGCATTTAAGGAAGCCTTGAATGTCCAAATTCTAATGCATCTGTGTTCCAAACAGATGGTTACTACAAGGAAAGGTGCTTCACAAGATGCTAGAAGGAATGTTCCCAATCCTAACCCACCAACGTCAAACCCTTCAGTTATAGAGAAAGTTCTGATGACACAGACTCAACTATTGCAGGTTCTTGTTCAAAATTCTTTGAACAACGAACATCAAGCACCACCCATTGACAAACGTGGTGAATTTATGAAAGGACATTCACCTATATTCTCTCATGCAAGTGACCCATTAGAAGAAGATGACTGGCTTAGATCTATAGAGCGAGAACTTAACATAGCCGAGTGTAATGACCTTGAGAAGGTTTTATATGCTTCTGGTCAACTTCAAGGAACGACTTGAGACTGGTGGGAAGCAAAATTTGGGCAACGAGATATAAATCAGATTGGTTGTGAAGAATTCAAGACTGATTTTTGATCTTACCATGTTCCACCTAGCTCGGTGGAGATCAAGAGCAAGGAGTTCCTCAATTTGAAGCAAGGGTCAATGTTAGTGTATGAGTATCGTGATCGGTTCACTCAGTTGTCCTGTTATGCCCCAAGAGAGGTGGATAGCGATGCCAATAAGCAGAAATGCTTTCTAAAAGGACTGAATGATGGTTTGCAACTACAACTAATGACTATTGCGTATGATGATTTTCATACATTGATGAATAGGGCAATTGCAATTGAGAACAAATGACAAGAGATGGAAGAAAAGAAAAGAAAATGTGATCTTTGGCACCAGCTAAGAGATACTCATCCCCGTTATGACGCACCAATAGAATATCAGTCACAGTCTATGAATCTGCTTGGAACTATAGATCAAGATGAGTATCAACAATACAATGATGAAGTACCACACTCCAACTTACAAGATCCATGTCTATCACCACCTACTATCCTTTGATAAAGGCTAACACTTCTAGTGAGGAAGGTTATGATTGTGGTGAGGATAAACCTACCGAGAATGATTGCATTGAGAAGTTTGTCGAGAACAATCAATGCTAGAACTAACACCAAGAGAACCCAGAATCTAGTGACCAGAAGAAGCAGGATCAAGGAATAAAAGAAATGAGAAAATACATCCAAGGAATGTTGAGAAATGTGTTTACCATGTGTGGAGCTAAGGAGGTTGTGTATGGTTACATTTCAGTAAACTCATCTCCTGCCTTAGTGATGTTTGACCCTACACATTCGTTTATCTCTAGCGCATTTGTGCAAGAACAAAAGATGACAATGCTCCCAATAAGGAAACCAATGATAGTTAATACCCTTGGAGGTGAAGTAAAGGCAACCCGCATATGCCCAAAAGTTAGTCTTCACATAAAGGGAGGAAACTTTAAGGTAAACCTTATTGTTTTGGACTTCATGACCAATGATGTTGTCCTTCGAAGAGGATGGTTTGCTTCTTGTAAGGGAGTTATTAATCCTGCCCAAGTTTTGGTGTTTGTAACGACTCCAATAGGAGAAAGAATTGAGTATCAAGGGATGCAACCTAAACCTATGGAATGTGAAGAGGACCTACTAGAAAGTAGGAACACAGAGGATAGTGAAGTGGAACGTGAGTTTTCGGATGTCAATGTTGAGGAACATATGCCTTTGAAAGAGCTCAATGCAATAGATGATCATGCTTATGAAGATTATCCGTCTGAGCAACGTCATAATGCTCATGATAACATATGAAGTTCAATTTCGCTTTCTAGATCAAAGTTTTGTTTCCAATAATAGCTATGATCTTTGTATCTTGAAGAATATCTTTATCTCTTCATCATTATCTTCCGAATCTCAGGACGAGATTCATCTTAAGGGGGTAGAATTATAACACCCCAAATTTTTCTTTCTGGAAAAATAGTAATAAAATGATTTAATTACAATTTTTGGTGCTCAAGAAAACATAGGGAATAAATCTTTTCATTAAAATCTAAAATTTAATAGGAGGTAGAAACATGTTTGTGCATTCATGTTGAAGCATTGAATTTATTCTATGGAGTGGTGTTTCAAAAGTCATAGGTGAAATCAAAAAGGTTTTTGAAAATGTCTTTGGAAAAAGGGTTTAAGCAAAAGACATAAAAAGAAAAGAAATAAAACAAAACAAAACCCCTCCTTCCTCCCCCTTCTCCATTTGGCCCGAAGGGCTACTTCACCCCCTCGGCCCCCGCAGGCCCAGTCGGCGCCATCAGCACAACCCAGCTCAACTCACCCCTCTCCTCCCCACCCCTTCCCGCTTGGGCCGCAGAGCCCAGCAGGCCGGCCCGTTCCCCCGCTTCATTGACTGATAGCGCGGATCCGCCCCTTTCCCTCGCTTACGAGCTGACCCTGACACATCATTGACACCCTGTCGTCTTCTTCCCGTGAAGGAACGAAACCGCCTTTTTATTTCCTTGCACCGACGGTGAAGCTTCTGCCACCACGCCTTCCTTTTTTGCCGAGCCGCAACCCCCCTGCGTCCTTCTTGCCCTCACGCACCAGCCGCAAATCCCCAGAGCGTCGCCACGAGTTTCCCAAACCCTAGAACCTCCCCACCCTCTCTGTGTTGCTGCTGCGGTGCATCCTCGTCGTCCTAAGCGGGTTGCAAAGCTTCAAATTTTGGTAAGAAGGAGCCAAGGTGCCCTAATTTGGCCTCTCTGTCACACCCGATTTTAAGAACAAAACCAGATATACCCTATATGTGAGCCTAGGAAGTCAAATCTCACATATAGCCACAGAACAAGGTAATATCAAAAGACAACACTTAAATACATAACATATAAGGCCAAAAAAAATAACCGTAAGAGAGCAAACAACGGAAAGACACTCCGATCTTCAGGCGAAGACTCCACTCCACAGGGACCAACTGACTGGTTGTTCACAAGCCTAACTGCTCGAGACTCTTGCAATCTGGTACCCATCTGGGATTTTTATCCAAGTATTGAAAAGAATAAACAAGCGTAAGTACTTTCGTACTCAACAAATATTCATGGGGTTCATGAGGCTCAAAAAAAGTATGACACTGGTTTAACTGCATCAGCTTTTATGTTGTCACAATTTTAGCATATGGATAGCATCAATAAAATCAACAGCCCAATAACCATATGATCAAGTAAGCATGTATAATGAATAGCAAGCGAGTAAATAGTAGATTAAAGTCATTCTGTTCCATAAGAATTCCAGGCCGCTCGTATCCGTGAGCACGGCTAATATATTAGTTTTTAACACTCTGCGGAGGTTGTACATCTTTACCCACAAGTCGTGATTTTCCCTTTCGCCCGAGGTAGCGAACCTCTTAACCCAATTCAAGGAAGGTCGGCAGGATTCACTATGAAGTCTTTCAAAGGGGCTCGCTGACAAACAACAGACACTACGAATCCACGGGCAAGGGATATACGGGAGCCCCTCGATGGTACACACACGCAGCGGTAGCCACTCCGGCCGCAACCCACAACCGCTCGGCAATGGCAACTTTCGTGAACTACCACATGCGAGAGAGTTACCCTCATACTGAACTAAAGCCAGAGCCATGTAGCCCTCATGGTTGTACTGTAAATCCTGGGTGATGGCTTACAGAGGTTCTAGAGCATCTCAAAAACTGTGCTCTAGATCACCTTAATCCATGTTGCTAAAAAGCATATTTTACTGTTGTTGCATAAGTCATTAGTCAAGGTTACATGATCATAGTTATTTTTCAAGAGCACTAGCTTAATCTACCCAATGCATAAATCCCAGGGTAACAAGGTATAAGGTACAAATCTATGGTAAAACTATATAGGATATCAAGGAAACACATGCATAACATAAATTAATGTTTAATGTGATTAGGACAACAAGGATGATCCCATGAATACTTGCCTTAAAATAGATCCTTTCTTCAAAGATCAACGTCTTCAAAGATTAACTTCTTCAAAAGATCTTCTGAAACACCAACTTCTTGATCTCCAACGTAACACTCACGATTGGACAAAATCACAAACACCACTCAAACACCTGACCAGACATAGCATAGATACATATCTATTTAGAACAATACACCAATCAATGAAAAGGATTTTAAAAGAAAACTACGCATTTCTACGAACACATAGCCGCGAAGAACACACTAATCAGAGCTACGGAGATCGAGATACAACTAACGGAAGATTTGCTTTTATAAAAGAGAACGATAGGATTTTACCCAATTTTAAAACTATATAAAAGAGTGGAGGTATTTCAGAGAAACACCCAAGTTAGATCAAGTCAAAGTTATATTTGGGTCTTGAAATAAAAGTAGAACTAATCATATTTTATATATAAAACAAGTTGCATAGTTATTAATCAAGTTAGGAGTTAACCATGAAAATATAGAGCTACTAACATGGTATTAAAGATCACTAATAAAAAGGTTACGCCGATACGAAGCCAACGCAACTTGAACGGGACGAAACGGAATTAAAAACGGAGAAGATATGATTTAAACAAAATTTAGAGATTAAACAGGGAATTCAAAAAGGCATTAAATAAATATTTATTTTCAAAGTTTGCAAAACAGATTGATTATGGTTTTTAACATGTAGATAAAAACCTCTACGAATCTAACGCAATTTGAATGGATGAAAACGGAATTAAAACGAATATTTTATTAAACAGTTGAAAACTGATGGTAGAACCGAAATTTATTTTTGAAATAAAACAATTACCGCGTGGAAACACGCTTTCCGAGGCAAAAAGCGCAAGGCCAGTAGGCACTTTTAGGTCTGCCCGGTTGCTGTTGGAGCAGGGCCAGCTCGGAGGCGGCGGCTGCTCTCGGCGTGGAGAAAGGAGGGGCTGAGGGGGCTGTATTTATAGGGGGAGGGGGCTGGCAGCTAGGGTTTGGGGCTTGGACGGCTGGTCCAGCGTGGGGGAAGGCCTGCTGCGGCGCTGGGCCGTGCGCGCTGGGGCAGGGGAGTTGGGCCGCGCGCTGGCTGCGGGGTGGGCCGCGGGGGGGGGGGGAGTGTGGGCAGCGGCCTGCTGGGCTGCGGGGGAGAGGGAGCGGCTGGTGGGCCGGCGGGGGGTTTCTATTTTCTCCTCTTTTTCTTTTCTTTTTCTTAATCCAAAGTTCTTTTCAAAACCTTTTCAAAACCAATTTGGAATATGTTTTATTTTAAAGGCTCTTTTCAAAACAAGTTTCCATTTAAATTTTGAAAGAGTTTTTTTTAAATCCTTTTAAATTTCTTTTGCTTGGAAAACTTTTCAAGGTATTTTCATAAACCTTTTTGAAACCCACTTTTGAAATTCTTTTGAGTTTTAACAAAACCACACAAACATTGAATCATATGCAAAGGCATGAGTGCACAACCACGTTGCTAATTAAAGGGCAAATTTTAATTAACGAAAACTTTTTATTTTCCTATGTTTTTATGGATACCAAATCACACTTAAATCATTTTATTACTATTTTTTTCAGAAAGCAAATTTTGGGGTGTTACACTCTCCCATCCCCCTATCCCTCTGTTGTTTCCCACCATGACCTCGCCGTCAATGTTGAGCCGCTCGAACTCGAGTCCCTCCCTTCTGTGCGCGAAAACGATCAACCGACAGGTCCTTTGTGTTCGCCTCTTTCTCATCGTCATTCTTGTGTTATCGGGTTGCTGATTCATGGCCCGCAGGCTTCGGTTCATGTCCGCTGTCAAGCTTCTAGTCACTGGCAATGGTAGTGCCTCCGTGTTCTTCTTCTGCTCCCGTCGGCTCCCTCTCTCTTTCTCCCTTCTGTTCTGGGCCATCCATCCACAGATCAACGATCCCAATTAAAAGATACGATTCGGCCGACGCTTTGGCAAAAGAAGCCCTCAGCATTTTAAATATAGAACTGCTGTCCCTGCCAAATTCAAAATTCAGATTTAATTTGTTTCAAATTCGAAAATCAAGTTCTATTTATTTAGAACACTGCCATAGTTACTATTTTTACTCATAAAAACATCTATTTTAGCTCCATTTCGATCCGTTCAAATTGTGTTAGATTTGTAGCGACGAGATCTATGTTATGAAACCCTAATAAATTATGTTTTACAACTTTGAAAATATTTATTTATGTAATGGCTTCAAATATGTGTTTAAATTCCTAAATCTTGTTTTCTCCATAACTTCTACGTTTTACATCTGTTTCAACTCGTTCAAGTTGCATTGGCTTCATATTGATATAATCTTTGCATTAGTGATCTTAAATACCATGTTAATAGCTCTATATTTTCATGATGTAAAATCCTAACTTGATTAACAAATATGCAACTTGTTTTATATATAAAATAATGATAGTTTCTACTTTGGTTTTCAAAAACCAAATACAAGTTTGACCTAATCTAATAAAGATGTTTCTATCAAATACTGTATACATTCTTTTACATAGTTAAGATTAATGAAGCTAATATTTCTCTTTTACAAAAGCAAATCTTCCATTAGTTGTATCTTTCTAATCGTAGCTTCGATTAGCGTGTTCTTCACGACTGTTTGATCGTAGAGTTGCGTAGATTTCTTTTTCAAAGTCATTTTCATTGATCGGTGTATTGTTCTAATTTAAGCCATGTTTATATGCTTTGTATGATCATATGCCTGTGTGGTGATTTATTAAATATTGTCCAATCGGTGAGTTTTGCGTTGGAGATCAAGGAGAAGAAGTTGGTATTTTTTGGAGATCTCGGAAGACTTGAACTAGAAGAGGAATCTAAGTTTAAGGCAAGTATAGCATGGGATCATCCTTGTTGTCCTATTCATGATAATCACTCATTAATCATATGCATGAGTTCCCTTATTATCCTGTAAGGTCATCCTTGTTTTCTACCTCACACCTTGTTACCGTGGGATTTTGCATTTGGGTAGTAAGATGCTAGTGCCAAGCAAATGACTATGATATGTAAACTTGATTAATGATATATGCAATGACAATAAAAGATGACTTTTTAACAACATGGACTATAGGTGGAACAACAGGCACCTCAACCTAGGTTCTTACTCATAGGGATATTTCTGTAAGTGGATTACCCTAGGACTTACAGTGCAACCACAAGCTATATGGCTCTGGCTTGACTCAGTATTAGACTTCTACTGGTTTGTGGTAACTTACCCGAAAAGGGCGCAAGAAGGGCTCACCTTAGTCCCCTCGTGAGAGGGGTAGCACTAACCATTAAGGAAACTTGTAGCAGGTTGTTACCTATTAGTGGAACCTTTGAGCGGTCTGTAGTGTACCCTGCTCCACTTCCTTGATAGAGGTGATGGGATATGGGGATCATGACTTGTGGGTAAAGATGTACGACCTCTGCAGAGTGTAAAACTGTTATAATAGCCGTGCTCACGGTCAAGAGCGGCTTGGGCTCCTTACTATGTGATGTCCTTATGTCATAGCTCATTAGTCGCTACTTATTATTGATTATTGTGATTTGTTCATATAAGCATTATATCTTGTTCACTTGATCATATGGTTATTGGGCTATCGATAACATTGATGCTACTATAATGCTAAAATTGAGATCTATAAAAGCTTATGCAGTTAAAACCAGTGTCATACCTTTTTGAACCTCATAAACCCCATGTATACTTGTTGAGTACGAAAGTACTTACGCTTGTTTACTTTTCAATTTTTGGATAAAAATCTTGGATGGGTACTAGATTGCACGAGTCTCAAGCACTTGGGCTTGTGATCAACCAGTCAGTTGGTCCCTGTGGAGTGGAGTCTTCACCGAAAGATCGGAGTTGTCTTTCCGCTGTTTGCTTCCCCAAGGTTATCCTTTAACCTTATATGTTATATATTTAAGTATTGTCTTTTGATATTCCCTTGTTCTGTGGCTATATGTGAGATTACACTTCCTGGGCTCACATATGGTGTATATCTGGTTTTTTCATTGAAAACCAGGTGTGACATAGATCTAAAAGACGGGCCCATGCCGCACCTAAAGATTCCTTTTCCTTTTGTTTGAAGGATAGGACCTGTATTCAAAGATGAATAACAAGATAGATAGGGAATAAAGTAGGCATAATTTGGATTGTAACTTTTCTCGTTCTCCTTTTGCACTATCTATGTGGCGATAGTACCATCATTTGGCTATTCCGTCAAAGAAAATGGAAATAGCTTCCACTTAAGGGTACCCCGCCTCATCCCTTGGATGTGGACACATGAACACAATTGTTCAAAGTCACGTAGGTGAGTGTATGGATTTTCATCTTCGTCCCCAGAAAAAGGTTTTTCCTAAACCATTGCTATGAGACTTGGGCGAAGCTCATAACGAATGACCAATCTGGCCTGAGATGAACTAGGTGGCTCCAACCTAGCGCCCCCTTGGAGTACCATACTCAAAGATAGGTGTTTGATTCATATGTGTATGTGAAAAGAAAAGATTAAATTAAACAAGCATAAACATGACCACTAGGTTCTAGTTAAAACAGCTATCATTCCCGGCAACGGCGCCAGAAAGCTTGTTGACACCAGAAGTGGAAATGGGTAAAAGACCGCAAGAGTATGGTTGTCAAGTGTAGCTTTCACCAGGAGTATTTAGGTATCATATTTTCTATGAGGAACGAAAAGTGAATTAACTAGCGATCAAGGTTTTGTCCTATGATGAGATAAGGGAGTCTATGGTGTTTGGGTAGAGAGGTTCGCTATAGAGAAGATATCTAACTAGGCAAAGCTGGTTAAACTGGCGTTATCAGTCCTTCTCTTGCAGGAGGCGATGGGATAGATCAGTAAAGATGAAACTCCTACGGACCATGCCATCATGTTGTATTGAGGCCCTACATTTTAAGAACTTATGTTACAGACATGGTGGAATATAAAGACTAGACAGGGCTGTCACCACCTGCTAGCTACCACAAACAATCCGTGCCATAAGCGGTTTACAAAGGCAAGATCTAGTCTAGACACCACGTTACTCTATTCTTACTACTTTAACCCTAGCTTAAGGTCAAAGCACTCTACTTAAAGTAAAGCGATGAACAAGCGTGAACAGTTGTATAACAGCTACGCCAGAATTATAATATCAAATACTATAAAGAACTCGGATGTATCACTTACAGTGTATAAGTTACAAGAGGATCGCATCCATGAGGTACAGCTCAGAGAAGACGCCAGACAGACCCGACTTCCTCCAGGCTCTCCTCACTTCAACTAGCATAGCATACAGTAGAGCTTCGCTAAATCTACTAGAGAGTGGTTTCCTCCAATGTGTCTTGAATGAGAGTGAAGGCCTACGGGGGTATTATAGCCCAGGTGGAGTAGGGGCTACTCCAGTGCCACGTCAGCGATTAGGAGACCTCCATCCTTGCCTTTGGATCAAACTGCCTTAGAACCGCCTCAGAATGGAGGGCTCTGATCTTCCAACATGTGGGAAATGTGATTGGGAGTCACTTGGGCCTTCGGAGGGTATTAGGGGCATCGGCCGACCCCCTATGACACATGGGCCCTGCCACTCCTTCTAGAAGGTGGTCCCACTTGTCAGGGACCAAGTTGGGAGGTCAGAGCCCCATAGGCCAGTCGGCGACAACCCCTAGGGGTCTTGGGCCTACCTGCACCTTCTATAAGGTGGCCCATGTGTCATGGATCTTGGTTGAGTCTTCTGAGGTTTTTGTCATGTCGGTTCTCTTGTTGTGGGGACCATGGATCCTTGTGCACTTGATTGGAGTGTTGAATGAAAGCACAAGTTGCATCAAGGGTTGAAATGGTTTTGGCATGGATTGTTCTGGCTTGGTGGCCAGAAGGGTCCAAACCCTGGTCGGCTGACTGGAGTTTGGCTCCTTTGGAGCCAGGCTTCCTTGTGGGAGCTCTTGGATGTGCCAGGAGTCCAATGGTGCAGAGGTTCTAAAGTTTTGGCTCCAATCACACGTGGCCGAAGTGCAAAAGCAGCTTCCAACCCCCTGATTATCGAAATGTCATTTCCTACAAACTAAGGCTATCCATGTACATGTGGAACTTATTGTGATAAATATGTCATGAAGTGTTGTTTTCCCTTTAAACCGAAAGTTGTTGATGACACTTTGAGTATAAAAAGTATGAGATTTTTGCGTCAAGTATCATGTTTTTCCCCTCAGATTAGAGCCCCTGAATTCAAGGAAGCTTTGGCGATCTTCGTGCAAGCATAAATATTACACAAAGGTAATATATGATGAATCTTACAATTCAACTCCAACCATGCAGTGAAGCTGTGTATCAATCAATTTGGGAGCAAAAGGGATCATAGTTTTATATTTGTGTATAAGTTGGATGTTGTTTTTCCTGTAGTTTTTTTATTTTTTTGGACATTGGTATGATCCAAGGGCACCCATTATTTTGGTATGACCTTTTCTAAGTACCTCTAAAGCCATCATCTACGCTACTATTCCAAAATGTACTATACTATAAAACAGATCGGAGAGATTCTTTTTTAAAATCTCGAAAATTGCAATCTCGATACAAGTACAACCTAATTAAAGAGCTAAAGGAAAAGAAGAAGAGGCTATTTAAAGAGCATGGATTTTTCAAGACCATGCAAACAATGCAGCCAAAAAATGAATTTTTTTGGAATGATCAACAAATTCAATTAAACTATGACCAGCTTCTTGTTTCAGCATTCGATACCAAGAAGTCCATCTGGGGTCTACCAACAATGATGCACAATTGGACAAATCTTCCAAATCCCATTGCGTCTTGCACCTAGTGTCAACATCATGCCCCAAAAGTAAATATAATAATTTGTTTTGTGACCTTTGTTTACTACATACACTCGATTACATATGGTGGACCAAACAATTCATTTCTTAGAATGTATAGCAAAAGACATTTGGTCAAGATTCAATTTATTATGTTCTTGCTAACTTCATGATACTTGACATTGGGAATAACAACAAATTCTTCTAAACCTTGGAAAACCATTTTGAACACTACAAATGCTATCATTATATGGGATAGAAAAATCTACTTCCAATTTGCAGGATGGAAAGTAAGGTGTGTTTAAAGGTTAAACTAACAAAAAGGGTCAAAAAGAACCATACAAAAAAAAGACGTTGTGCAACATTGCACTAAATGAATGGATTTTTAGAGAACGAAGAAGAACAAAATGAGAAGGAAGAACCCACCACATCAAAATCAAATTCAAAAATCTAAAACGTTTGGCATAAGGAGGAATATCATCTAAATCACCATACTCTAGGATCAAAGAATAACAATTTGAGGAGAATTCGATTTGTTGTACTTAAAACACCGAAACCCTTAGAGTAAATTGGTAGTTATCCATATTTTTAAAGCATTTAGCTATCCATGTGCATATATATAGATACATACAAGAAATTGGACCTTTGGTGAAAAATTTTTAGGTTAGTGACACACCTTCTTGACAAAAAAATTAGTCAAAAAGGGGTTATAGTGACAAGAAAAGTCTGTTATTGTCACAATCAATTTGTACATTTCCTTGGACAAAAGGAAATTTCTTGTATATATAATATTCTTTTCTGCATAATATATAACTTAGATGCAATAAGTTTTCCTTTAGCATATTTATTTTTTTGCATTGCATTGAAAAATAAAAAAAAATGATCGCATAGCATGTTATGAAGAGAAATAAAAAGTTTGACTTTGTTTAATTAATTTATCCCAGATAAATTAAAAATTATTATTAAATTAATTAGAGCCCTATGAATAATTTTATGGTGAAAAAAACACTAAAAAAATTCATTAAGGTGATAATAAATAAAAGAAGTGAGCACATGAAGGTTCACTCTCAAAGAAAATGTGAGTAATGAAGACTATGCTAAATAAAAGGGTTTGAATTTTTTCTTTAAAAAAAAAATTGAAAACGATCTGTTCTTTGATGAGTAGCTTTTTGAAAATTCTTGGTGCTAAACCTTTTAGGTGAAGAGTAAGAAGAATTAAATGACTATAAGATCCAAAGACATGATTGTTCAATGTGCCAAGAGAACATACGGTTTGGAGCAAACCCACAAATTGATCATTCGGGGCTCATGGCAAGAAGCTTGTATCAACAAATGGCAAGCAAAAAAATCCCTAATAAAATTTGGTAGTGGGATATTTTGTTGGCAAGATCAAGAAGCAACCCCGGGTGGACAACACCATCTCAGGGAGGGCAATGTCCCACTTAACCCTAGGTACCATGACGAATAGATAACCCTTCATTGTGTTTGCCAATCGACTCAAAACCATTGAAGAAAGAATAGTTGCCCTGCAAGGTACTTTGCATAATCACACAATGGCAGACAACAATGGGGGCACAAGATGGCCAATCTCCAAAAAAAACAACGACACATGGATACTCTGTTCCAAAACTTCAACATTGGCCACCTCACTAGATTCCATGCAAGTAACCAACTTGGGGGAAAGAACCCTCATATATTTAGCTAAGTATTTCTTTTTTTTTTTCTTTATTTTATTACTTATTAGTTTTCTTTACATAAAAAATACACAAAAATTTAAAAAAAAAATAAGTAGTTGTCCTAATATAAAAAAAAAAAATTATAAAAAACAAAATAAAAGGGTTAATAATTTGTTAATTTTCCTTTTAACTAAAAAAAAAAGAGCCTGAAAACTATAAAAATGAAAGCAAAAAATTGCCTATTGTAATTTTTCAAGTATTTTTTTTTAGCCTTTATTCCCCCAAAATTTTTTGGATAAAGTATTTTGTATAAAGTTTACTGTAAACTTAAAACCATGGTATTAGGATAAAAATTGAAAAATCTAAGTGCTTTTATCTTTTCCAAGTACAAAAATTTTGGGATTTATTTTTTGTAAAAAAAAATGTTGCTGGATTTCATTTGAAAAAGCTTAACCCCCCTAACCATAATAAAAAGGGAAAACTTCCACAAAATTTTTCTTGTTTCCCCCTTGGATTAAAACCAGATTTTTGTTGCTATCCCCTTTCCCTTTTTATTAGTTTAAATTACAATGTCTTATTAAAATTTTATTTACTTTGATTATTATTGGTTTTTAGGAAACTTTTTGTTTATGCATAGGTAAAAAAAAGGGTTTTTTTTCTTGTTGACGAACGTGGTGTTTGGTCGACAAGACATTTTTAAACCCTAAACAAAATTTGGTGTCCTTTTTGCCTTTTCTGTTTAATGGGGGGTTTGAAAGTAAGCTGTCAAAACCAAAAACCACTTGGCAAGGCAAGGAAAAGGCCCCAAAAGTTTTCTGACTAGGATTTGGCCTTGAAGGGGTTTAACGGGATGGGGGAAGCTTGAGCGTTATGAACCTCTTTAAAAATACTAAAGATCGAGGGGATTTGCATCTTACCTCCTCTTCCCTTTTTGCTTTTACAAAATTTCCCCGTTTTTTTTTTTCCTTTCCTAGGTTGATAGGCTTGTTGTATTTAAACTGGGTTGCTAATTTTTGATAATGTTTGAACCCCAAAAAAGATTGATTAGATTTTTGGTGGAAAAACTCTAAATAATTCAAGAAACAAAATGGTGAAAAAAAAGAATATCTCTTAAATGAAAGAATTTGACACAAGTGCAAACATTAATTGGGGTTTCAACCTACAAGTGTCTTTTTTTATGGTATGATGAAAGGGGGAAACCCCAAATTGGGAAATGGTTAAAAAAGGGGAGGAAAGTGGTTTGAAATTGGGTGAAGCTTAACCCAAAAACCCAAAGGGGGGACATCGAAAAGGGAAGTTTGAAAAGCACTTACTTTGGATTTTTTTGATTTTTGAAGTTTTTAATGTCAATAAAAAACCAATAATTAAAACATAATGTTTAAAACAAATAAAAAATTTTTAGATTTGAAACAAATGAATATGAGCTTTTTAAATTTTTTTTTTTTTAAAAGGTTTTCTAGAAAATAGATTTGGGCCACCATCATCACCCAAAAAGCAAAGTATCAATGAAAAATTTCCCCCAAAAACCCCCAAAATTTTTCAACATAAAATGGAGTAAGACCCACCATCGTAATAGGGCCCACTTGGCATAGGGGGGGGCCGGTAGCCCCCCCCTGGTGGTGACCTGCTAGTAACCAAACTGATAGTTTTAATGTCGATTTCCTTGTCTTAGAGTTTTCTTTCCTCCTTTGTCAAGGGGTTTATTTTTTGGGGTAGATTTGCACTGAAGGGTTAAAAACTGCATGCCCCCCCCGGGAACCCAAAAAAGGACCCCAAACCCCCCCCCCCCAGAGGGGATTCCGATGAAAATGGTTGCGTTACCCGGGGTTTTCCCATGGGAAATAGATTGTGGTGGGGGGGCGGGGGGTCAAATAAAAAGAGCGGACACAACGATTTTAATGGTTTTGGCCGGCAAATCCTGTAAACCCCAATCCCGTGTTCTGGGGTAGATTGACATGAGATAGGTTACAAGATGTGGGAGTTTTTGGGGGGACCCTGCTCCCTTATTAGTCAGGGCGGGTTAATTTCCTTACCAAAATTAATTGGTCATTTGGAAAGGGACCAGTCTTCCCAATGATTTTCCTTTGGGGGAAGACAGTGGTGATAAAGGGCCTTTTTGGGTGGGCCTCCCGTCGGACCCATTAGGTTCCTAGGGGTATACGGAGGTAATACCCCCAAAAAGCCCCCAGCACATTATTTTTCGGGAGCCATCCGGGGGTTTTCCGGGGAAGTTAAACCCGGTCGCCCTGCTTATCAGCGTCGCGAGCCCCCGGGGGCCTGGTCGAGATCCTGTTGGAGAATTCCCCCCTAGGTAAACGGTTAGAGGTCATCTTTTTGGAACAGGCCCCCCCGTCGTAATTTGTAGTGCATGTCAAGAAAATGATTTCCCCAAGAAGAAAATTTTAAAAAATTTTGGGGGAAGTTATCCATTGGCTTCAATAACAAGGAACTAAGGCCTGTAGAAGTTTAAAAATCCTTGGGGGAAAATCCCCGGGGTCATAAAAAAGCAAATACATTAAACGAGGTGAAGTGTACCCCTTAGTCCCCCAAGTTGGGTAGTAGGTGTTGACAATGGGCGAGCTATAAAATACTAGAAGAAAAACAGTTTTCAAAAAAAAACGGAGTAATGTATCCCCAGGGGTTGAAGGGGGAATTGGGCCCTTGTAAAAGGATCAAATTTTGGGGAAAACACGGGTTGATAAGTTCCTAACCAATCCCCGACCCCCTTTTAAGAAAAAGGGCGAAAAAGTTCGGAACAGGCTAAAGTATGTTTGCTGGCGCGCCCCGACCAATGTGGACAAAAGGAGGACCGGGGGAAGGGGCGACGGGGTCGGCAAAGGGGTCGGATGTTGGTGAATCATGACGGATGCGTGAAGGGGGAACCGTGACAAGGGGCAGAAGGGCATAACCGTGAAAACGAGAAAGGGGCAATCCCTGAGTAAGTCAGAACCCTACGAGTCAGATGAGGGCACCCGAGACTGTATACGACGAGGGTGAAAGGGGGCGGGGAGCCGGACGAGGAGCCGAGGTTTGGGCATAACCCATGACGTTTGAACGGGGACCCCCCCAAACTAAGGGGCGCGAGAACGACAAAGTCACGTGAGCCGTAGCCCCGAGAGTGATAGGGGAGGACGGGTAGGAGGCCTGACGGGGACAACGGGTCGCGGGTGACCCGCGAGAGGGGACAATGAGGAGGCGAGGTTGGCATGACCGTAAAAGAGCGGTTGCGGGGGGCCATGATGCAATGAGTTGCGAGAGGGCATCCTCGAACGGTCGCACGGGGAGGAAAAATTTGTGACCGTGATGGTTGACGAGAGGAGGGACGAGGGGGGAATACCGGATGGGAGCGAGAGGGTGGAGTCGTGACCCGGGCCGAGTAGCACGAGGTCGTGAGCCGGAATCGATGGGGGGGCAAGGGGGGAGGTGGTGGCAAGACCATGAGGGTTATGAAAAGGGGCGAGGTTGATGACGAGGTAATGTGGTCGGCAAGCCCCATGTGGCGATGACGAAGGGGAGGGTTTTACGCGAGGAGCGAGGGTTTTGGCAAGAGCCTAGGGTCACGACGGGAGCTGTGGTCGGAAGACCCGGACGAGTCGGGTTTGAGGAATGCGAGGTGGGGCAAGGCCGGGGGCGACGACGAAGGGCGACAAAGAGCGATGGGGTCACAAAACCCCGTGATGAGTCAAGACGGGCCAGTTTGAGAACGGTCTATGTTTTTTAGGCCTCACCCCGAGCTTACCCTTCCCTTCACAGGCGGGGGGCAGAAGCTGTGCATGTGTAAGGGGTTAGGTACTCGGGGGACTCCCGACCGGCGAGGAAGGGACCCTCTGCATTTAGGGGGGATGATCCCCCGCTGAAGTCTTTAGCTCCCCAGGGGGGGCACCAAACGTTCCCCCGATCTAGTTTTCGAGCAAATTGGTTGAGGTGACCTAGTACCGCAATAAAAACACGAAAAAGGGTAGTAATGATGTACAAAGGGGTTCAAAAAACCAACAATATGTAAGATTGGGAAGCCATACGAACATTGACAAGGGGCGGAAAAGGGGGTGAGGAATGAGATCAAAAAGAGGTGGGGGCGGGGCGTAGGGAGCCCGGGGGAGTTGAACATCCCCAAGGAAGGGGGGGCCCCCAACCCCGGCCAGATCTAGACCGATCTGGTCAGACGGGGGGTGAAGGTCGCAGGGGGCCCTTTCGAGGGTGGGGAAAAAAATACGGGGGCTTGAAAATCGGGGAAAAAGGGGCGCGTCGAGGGTGCCGACAAGGGTGCTACGAGGTCGACAGCGAGGGTTTTTCAAGAGATCAAAAAAACCGTCGATGGGGAAGGTGCCCTTACAAGCCATGGATCATGGCACCACCCCCCCACCCCGGGCACCATCTGTCAGAAAATGATCGTTTGTCTACCTAGGGGGTTCCCCCCGTAGTAATTGTAAGTGGGTTCCAACAACGATCAAATAAAAAAAAGACCCTAGCAGACGATTTTTTCAGGTTCAAAATGCAAATCCTTAATCACAAACCGGTTCTGTGGTAGATTTAGGAGAAGGTTACAAGATTGATGAGATGTTTTTTTGAGGGGGGTCCCCTTTCCCTTTATAGTGGGGGGCAGGGTTTGTTTCCTTTCCAAAAGATTACGATGGCCCTTAGGAAGGGATCCGGTTTTCTCCCAGGTCTTTTGGGAGCAAAGGCTTTGAAGGGCCCCATGGCACGATGAGCTGGGGCGTGCTACAGGGGCCCGCAAACTGGGGCCCTCGGGAAAAAGGCCCTGTAGGTCCCTGGGGGGATACGGGGGTAATATCCCCAACAAACATCTTTTTCCCTTTTTCTCCCTTTAGATCAAGTGCAATCAAAAGAAAATAGTCCCCCACTGGGATTATCCCTTTTAAAAATAAAAAGTGAGATAAAGAGGGGGAAATTTGGGGGAAGGTTGGTTTAAATGCTCTCTTACAATTTACCCTTTGGAATCCCCAATTCCTCTGAGTTCTTTTAATTTTTGGTAATTTATTTTTATTCAATAAATTTTATGCTTATATTGTTTAGGTCGTTTACTTTTAAGGCTTTTTCTTTTCCCACAACATAAATATAACATCATGTTAGTTGGTCTTTGATGGGTTTATGGTGCCCCCGCTTCCAATCAGGGTAGATTTGAAGGTATAGCTTCATTGGTCCTCTATAACCCCCCCCCTTTTTAGGCAAGTGGACCCCTTGTTTAAAATAAACACTTTGTATGTTTTTCCCAATTTAAGCCCCCGGTTAACTCAAAAAAATAGTTGCCAGTAAGGAGAAACTTAATAACCCTCTTACATTCTTTCCTTCCCCTTTTGCATCTCTAGTTAATTAGATATAAAAAAATTACCCTTTTCCCTAGAGTTCGAACCTAGATACTTTAGTAAAGTGTACATTAATATTTTTCACATTTTGACACTTTAAGAAAATTCTAAGTGTCAACAAAGAAGAAAGGTATTTTGCAACACCCTCCAAATGGGTTTTAACAATAAAATTACGATTTTTTGGGGTTTTTTTTTTTTTGTGGGGAGCAATCAAAAAGAAAGAGGCCCCAAGTAGGGATTACATGAAAAAACACCTCCCCATGAAAAAAATACCTAAAGGGTCAAGAAGGGGGAAGGAACCAAGGCCAAAAGGGCCAGGGCAGGGCGGCCCTAGGGAAGGCCCAAGGGGGGCCCCCCCCCCCCCCCCCCCCCAACCCCCCCCATTGGCTTTACCAACGGCTGAGATCTTTTGAGGGGGTTTTAAAAAGGGGACCCCCCCCCTGGAAAAAGGGGAATCCTTTCATTTAATTTTTTTAGAGGGGGTTTGCCAAAGGGACCTTAGGGATTTTCTCTAGGGACATATAGGGAAATTTTGATTGAGGAGTTAGGGGAGGGTGGTTGGAGGAAGTCGGCCTTCGGGTCTTTCCCCCTTTTGTATGAGGGATAATCCCAACCCCCGGGGTTTTAGGTTTTCTTCAGTAATTAAATTTTTAATTGAAAGTTTTTGTTTATTAATTTTTTGGGGTTTGGGGTTTACTTTTTTCTTTGCGTAAGGTGGGGTAATGTTTCAGGAAAATGATGTTTGGGTGGAACCAAAAATTTTCCCCTACACCCCGGGTTTTTGGTAGAGCTGGAAGGAAAATTTCCCGTAATACCTTTAACCCCAACCTTTAAAGGCTGTGGGGTTTTTATGGCCCCGGGGGAACATTCTTGAGGTTTTTCCTTATCACAGGTTTCCCAATAAATAAAATCATATCTTATTAGACTAAAAAGGGACACAGTCGGATCTTTCTAACCCCCCTTATCAAGATACCTTTTTAATAGCCGAAGGTTAATAGCATAGATTGTTGTCAATGCCCCTTTTTCCTTTCAAAATTTAAAATTGTGCCTGGTAATCTCCCTAAGTGTCAAGTATTCGTGACTTGCGGTTTTTTTAAGTGATTTTTGTTTGCGTTAAAAAATACAACACACATGCAGTTTTTTTTTGGGTGTTTTAATAAATACCAAAAACCCTTTTAGCCCCCTTTCGGGGATACAACCGGTGTGAGTAAGAAGTTAACAACATCATAAAATTGCCCTTTTACATTTAATCCAGCAATGGGTAGGTTTTTTTTGTAAAAATTATTTTTGCTTTCTTTGGTTTGTTTCACCAATCACCTAAAAATTAGATTGTAAGGGTAATGAAAGATTCCCATTTAGCTTGGGTTTTGGGGTTTGTGAAAAAATGACCAATTGTATAATGTTCTTGAATGTATTTTTTTTAGTTTAATATTGCATAGGGTTTAGACTAAGAGAGAAAGTAAGAATTTAAATCAATGAAAAACACTAAGGATGGGGATGAACTAAAATGAATAGGAGTAAAGAGCCCAAAAATCAAGAACCGACCAAGAAAAACAAAATTTTAAACATCATGGTTTGATAAAATTAGTAATTGGGGGTTCCTTTTTTTTTTGTCAAAAAAATAGAAAAGTTTAGTTTAAAAGCATTTTTAGTTCCAAAAAGTCCAAAAATCTCAAAAAAGGTTTGGAGTAAAAATTTTGTCCCAAAAAGGCTTTGGACTCAATTAGGGGGCAGCCTAGAGTTATATCATGATTTGTGTTTTTGGGCCAAAAAGTTGACCCCGTTTAGAGTTTTTAAGCTTTTTTTATTTTTTAAAAAATCCAAATCATAAAATTAGAGTTTAGGTAAATTATATTAAAAATATTGTGATTTCATTAGGAATGTGGGTTTTGGGATAGGACTTGTTATGGTTTGGGGTCTTTTTTTAGTGCTTAGGATTGATTGGTGGTCCCAAATGGGGAGGATAAGTTTTAAAAAAAAAAACCTTTGGTGTATTTTTTTTTAAATAGGCCCAGATCGTTGTCCCCAAAGGGGAAGTCGATTTGGAGGGAAAAAAAGAATTAGAAATTTGTATTGGCGAATTTGGAAAAAATGGGCAATAGGCCCCGTGCATGGCCGGGGCCCCCCCAGTTTTGGCCCCCTGTCAAACATTCAAATTTCTGTTGTTAATTGGCTTGGTTCAACGTCACATTTTTTTAATGAAGGGTGAAAATTTGTTTGAATTGGGGCTTATAAATAGGACCCCCCGGCCCCAAAGAAGTTTTGGAAGTGCCAAAAAGGGAGTGGTTTTTCCAACACCATGGTTCTTATGGAAATATTCTATGGGGTTTGGGGGTTTATGAAAGGGTTAATTTTTTTTTGCCCTTTTGTTCTTTCTAGTAAGTGCTTGCCCCCCAAAGGGGGGTTTTGGATAATTGTAACAAACAAAAAAGGAACAACATGCTTTTTTAAAGAACTTAAGGGGTTAGTACTGGACAAGCTTAAATGAAATATAAGGCCCCCAATTGTTCCCGGAAAGCGGCGCTCAATGCCCCAAAAAAAAATTTTTTTTTTGAATTAGTTTAGGAAAAGCCCACTAAAAGAGGTTATGTTTGGTTAGCTTGAAGAGGTTTAAAGGGGGGCTCAAATTTCACCAGAACGTTGGAGAAACGGTGGAAAAGATTTTAGAAAGGGGGTTTGGTGGTCCCGCTGAGCCCCCGGGGATACTGGTTTCCCCCGGAGTACCGTTGGGCCTAGTCCCTCAGGACCCGGGGGCCCTTTCCCGCAAGGAGGGATCGCCCTTTTTTTCCCCGGGGTACCGCCCCTAACCCGGGTACCCGGGGGACCGGTTTTCCACCACCCGGGAGTACCGGGGGTACAAGACTGCCCGATTGCTTTATTTTTCCAAAGGTCATTTTTACGGGGGACCCTGTGCACCAGTGTACGGTAAAAACCCCCGGGTGGCCCCCTAAAGCTAACCTTCCCCTTTTTTTCCCCCCCTTTATTATTCTTTTCAACAACCTAGAACGAAAAAAAGCTTCCAAGCTTTTCACCCCCCCCCCTCTCCTTTGTCAAACTTGAATTTTCTAGCAAACGAGAGAAGCGGATTAGAGGGCGGGGAACTTGAAACTTTGATTTACATTGGATCCCCCCTTTTTGTTGGGTGGGTTTTTTTTTTTACTTGGGGTTTTTTGGCCCCGGCCCGGAGGGGTTTTTCGTGGGCGGCCCCTGGGTTTCTCCCCCCTTTTTTGGGGACCCCAAAATGTTTTATTACCCCCCCATTCTTTGGGAAAACCCCGGGGTAACCTTGTGGTTTTTTTTTAGAGAGGGGAAAAGGGGGGGAAAGAGACTCCGACCTTTGTGGTCCCCAAAAGGGGAGTAGGGGCTTTTGTGTGGAGACCGAACCTGGATTTAAAATTTGTGTTCGCGTGCTTTTTCTCTAATTTTTATTATTTTGCTATCACTTGTTTTTGTGTTTTTCGGTTTTTTCCCCCTTTTTTTTTGTTCTTGGGTTGGGAGAGGCCCAATTTTTTTACGAAATTTTGGGGAAGAAGAAGGCAAGCAGGGAATTTCTACCTCACATCAAACCCCCGGATAGTAAAGGGGAAATTTGCAAACAAAAATTTGGTTGATTTTTTCCCCCCCTTTTCTAGTTTTTGTGGGGGAAATAAATTTCAACTGGCAGTAGCATCGGTAGTACCCGGGCTCCCCCCGGTGTACCCCGGTTTTTCCCCCCGGGATACCCCGGTAATTTTTTGCATAAAATTTTTTTGTTTCAGGTTTTTTTTAAAATTTTATTCCCCCCCCCCCCTTTTTCCAAATTTGGGGTTTTAATTGGTTAGCGTGGTTCCTTTAAACTTCCCGGGGAGGAAAAAATTTGGCCCCAAAAAAAATCAAAACAAATAAAATTTAATTTGTTGGGCAAAAACCCAAATTCAAGAACAACAAAAAAAGCAAAGAAAAGAGCAAGAAGGGAAAATTTTTGATGAAGGGGATCTTGAACCCAAAAAGGGGTTTAAAAGAAAGGAATGGATTGAGAAAAAGGGGGGGAAAAAGGGGAAAGGGTAAAAAAAACCCCAAGGGGTTTGAAAAATTACGAAACATCAACGGCCCCCCCAAAACTTATCAAACCCCCCCGGGAAACCCCCTTTTTTGGAGTTTTAACCCATTTGGGTTTTAGGGTGAAATAATTCCTTGGCAAGTTTGGGGGTTTTGGTTTTGGAAAGGGGGTCCCCCGGGGGGGAGAGCCCGGGGTTTGATGGGTTTAAAATGCAGGTGGGAAACCCTTTTTTAAAGCAATTTCCCGGGAAATCAAAAGGTCCCAAGGGTTAGAAGGCAAAGTATTTGGGGCCCCCCCCGGGGATATATGAAGGAGATAAAAGTGTTAGGTTGGGGGAAAATTTAGTTTAAGGCAAAAAATTTTGGGAATTCTTGGGGAAGATGGGGAAACCCCCCAAAATTTTTTTTTAAATTTTTACATTGGGTTAAAAAAAAAAAGTTTGGTTCAAACCCCCGGGTTAAAGTGATTGCCTCAAAGGAGAGCCTAGAGGGGGAGCCCCGGGGGGTTTGGGCTTCTCGAGTTGTCCCCCGGGGTGCGTTCTCTTTTAAATTTTTCCCTTGTAAGTGTTCTTTTATTTTTTATAGATTTAAAAATTTTATTCTGGGATGTATTATAATTTTTTTCCTTTTTCATCGTTTTACTTGGGGAAAAAATGCTTTAGCCCTTTTAAAGTTGGGTTTTAAAAAAATAAGGGAAAAGTGTTTAAATGGGTTAGACCAAATTTTCTTTGTAAACCCCTTTTCGCAGAATTGGGTTTTTGGTAGTAGTAGGGGTTTTTACAGTCAACTAGTCCCCGTATTTTACCAGGTGTAAGATAATTTTTTTAAAAGGTAGGCCTCAATACAAATGATGGGGGCGGTCCGGTAGATTTTGTCCCCCTTTGAATTTTTCCCTCGCCCCTACAAGGAAGGGGTGATAAAGCCAGTAAACCACTTAGCTTGTTAATTTTCTTTGTATATCAACCCCTCAACCCATTATCTAGTTCCCTTTATTTAAAAGGCTATTATAACCCCGTTTAAAAATCCTTTTCGTTCCCCGTGGAAATACATACCCCGGGAAACTCCGGTGAAAGCTCCTTGACAACCGTACCTTTTCGGTTTTTTCCCTTTCACCTTGGTGTCAACAAGCTTTCTAGGTCGTTGCCGGGGAATGGTCGTTTTAATAAACCATGGTCCTAGTTATCCTTTTTTTATTTTTTTTCATTTTACCTTTTACACCCTGAACCAATCATCCCTCTTATTTGATCTCCCAAAAGGGGGTAGTTTGGAGACCACCCTCATACAACCCCTCCTTTCACCGCTATGACTTGCCCTATTCATAGCCAAGTTCGGGAATAATCTTTTTTGGGGTTGAAATGAAAAACCTTTTCACTACCCAGTGACTTTTTAACAATTTTGTTCATGTGCCCCATCCCAAGGGGTGAGGAAGTCCCTTTAAATGGGAAATAATTCCCTTTTTTTGACGGGAAAGCCAAAAATGGTACTTTCGCAACATAGATAGTGTAAATGGAGAATGGGAAAAGTTACAATCCCAAATTTTACCTACTTTCTTCCCCAATTTCTTGCGTTTTATATTTGAAAAAGTTCATAAACTTTCACAAAAGGAGAAAGGCCTCTAGGTGCGACATGGGGCCCGGGCTTTTTAATCTGTCATTGCCCCGTCTTGCTTACCAGCCAAAATGTTCAAAAAATTTTTTGGGGGGTTTAGTAAAAAATTGCAATCCCTTGATAAGCTTCCCGGGAGTCTTCCTGTTTTACCCTAGTGAAGGAAGAAATATTCTTTTGAAGATTCTTTAAAAAACCCCCCAACTAAGTTTATGATGAAGCACCCCAAAAAAAATAAAATAGCCCCCGAAAAAAATCTCGTAGTCGAAACATCCAATTTCATCCCAAAAATTTTGCCATCGTCTTTAAACAAAAACCACAAAACCCAAGGAAAAAAAAATCCAAAATAAAACCTTCCTTCGGTTCAAGGCCCAAAAAACCCCATTGACTTTCTGGTTTTTGGGGAAAGCCCCAAAAATTACCTTTCCAAAAAAGACCTTTAAGAAACATCCTCAGACCCCCATAAGCAAACTCTTGAAAGCCCCCCAAAAAACTTTTTCTTGCACCCCGACTTCCCACATGGCAATCAGGAAAAGCCCGGGGTATCTGATGAAGAAAAGTCAAGTGATTCTAGAAGTGTTTAGAAAAAAATCTATTCTTTTCTGGACATATGTTATCTTACGAAGCCATCCCTTTATCCCCGAGATCCCCCTTGTTCCTTCATTCAAGTTTATGATGACCCCCTTAATGACTTTGGGAAAACTTAAACATGAGGATGGGCCAAGGGGCCATAAAAGTAAGAGGGGATAACAATGTTAGACCCCCCCTCTACCCTTGTAAGTCAAAAATGGTTGGATGAGGCCCCAATCCCCAAAGGAAGCACTAAAAAACCCACAAAATGTGGGAGAAATTATCAAGTGTTGGGCATTGATGGTGCATTGCTCATCCCAGCCTAGGATCAACATCCCTTTCATTTCCCTGTTCCAACACCCTCAAAGGATATCTATCCCAAAACAAAAACACCCTTTGACTCCCCCTGGCAATCCTTTATTGTTTAGGGGCCCTTTATGATGTTTTTTTGGTGGTTTATGATCTCAAACTTCCCAATTTCCTATCTTTTACCTTCCTTGACTTTCCTTTCATTTTCCCTTTTTGGGAAGGGCCCTCATAGAATCTTTGGGGAAAGCAAAAGGGAAAAGAGAAAACTTTGGCATATAATAGGTGAAGATTATCTACCCCGTTTGGGCTTCCCGACCTTCCCCTCAAAGGGTTGAATCCAAATAGTTCTTGATCCAAGGGGTGAGCTAATGTCAATTCGCCAACAGCCATAACCCCTTCAAAGCCCTTTAGAATGACTTAAATTCATGAGAAAGAAAGTGCTCACCCACTCTTGAAAGGGAGAACATGTCAATGAGCAGGAAATTATTCCCCGATTTCCCTCAAATCCATGCCAAAAGAAAAAATCTCCAAAAACAGTCCTTCCCCACCCCAAATACATCAATACAATCTTCTGCTTCTGGTTTCAAAATCTTTGCAAGGTTGGTTGTAGATGTGTTTTTACCTAAATTTTGCAAAAATCTAGTGGTTTTGGTCTTGAGGAAGGTTTTAAAATGTTGGAGATGAAGGGGGAACCCCCTTCCAAAATGATTGCGTTGAAAAAAAATTTCCCCAAAAACAAGCTTGTGTCTTAAAAAAAAGCACTTTGGGAGATAACCCCAGCCTTTTTTTTTATTTAAATTTTTTTTTTAAAAAAAAAATTTTAAACAAAAATAAAAAAATTTTTGTTTCCCCAAAATTTTGAAATAAAAACAAACCTTGTAAATGAATTGAGGAATATTTTTGGAAATGTTTTTTGGTTATTTTTTTTCATGACCCTATTTAGGTTTTAACAAAAGAATGATGGGAAAAAAACACAAGGGAAAGTCCAACCAAACACCTTAAAAAATAAAACACATTTAAAAGGAAATTTTCCCTCCTAGACTTGGATTTGTCTTGTCAAATGTTTCAAAATCCCTGTGTGAGGATTGGATTTCTCTAAGAAAATTTTTATGTTCATTTTTTAATTTGTTTGGGTTTTCTCCCCTTGCTTTTTTTTTACCCTTCTCATTTGCTAACTAGAAATAATAAAAAAAAAAAGAGAAAAGTTTTTTTTTCAAAAGCTCATTTGGGTTTACCCTCCATGCTCTTTTCTTTCTTAAAAGCTCTTTTGTTCTTTCATGATTCCGGTTTGTTATAAGTGTGTTTGGTTTTTGGGAAAACGATGGTTTTCCAAAGGTTTTTAAAATTAAGCATTCTTAGGGCAAATGGGCCCTTCCCTTTAAACAAATTAAACATGGGGTCAAGTTTGATTTTAAGAACTAAAGTATATTTGTAGGAATTTAGTTTTTTTTTTGAAATAATGCATGCTTAATAACTTCAAAGTTTTGGGGCGAAAGTCATGAGATATTCATAAAAGACGAACAAGGTTTTAGGTAGTTTGAAATAATTTGGTACATTTTTCCTTTCCTTGCTAAAAAATTGGGGGAACAAAAGAGGGAAATTTTCCCTTTTTATGTAAAATGTTGAAATCAACTTTTCTTTAAAACATAGAAGATGTCCCTTTTCTGAAAAAAAAGCCCCGTTAAAATTATGAATTCCTTTCGGTATGGTTTTTACTAATCCTTGCAGGATAGAAAAATAATGAAGGAAAGGGTCTAAGTACAAAGCGATGATTCACAGGGGAAAACCCCTCTTATCATCAATATTTTGACCTTGGAATCGTACATTTCAAGATCACGGCAACACCTTTAAAAAGGGAAATGGTCAATGCTTAAAAGTTTTCATGAAAATAATCACCGAGATAAAAAAACATGATAGATTTTGCTTAATCCAACTAAAACTAAAACTACATTTTTTAATTTTGTTCATTTTTCGTGTTTTGACCCCCAAAATTTGATGTACTAGCCCTTTTCATCTCCCACAAAAAATTTTGGCCCCCCTTTGGCCCCCAAAAGAAGGTCGGTCGACCTCATCTTTGGGGTTCCAGCCCCATGTTCTACCGCCTAACCTGACCCCCTGGACCTTTGCCAGGCTCGGACGAGCCAAACCTTCCAAAAAACGGGGCGGCCCACGGGGTTTTGACCCCTTTAGCCAAGTTTGGGACTCCCGGCATTTGGGCCAACATTCTTATATTTCAGCCGATTTCCAAAATGAAAATAGAGGGAAGGAATGGATTTTCTTTCTTAATTCCCCTCCTTTTTCCTCCCTTACCTTTTCTTCTTACCACCCGTAGAAATTCCCCTCTCCCCTTTTCCCCTTTCCCCCTTCCCTTTACTCATCATGGTCCCCCAAGAAGAAAATAAAAAAAAACGCATGGGAAAGCTCCAGTGTTGTTGCTAAAAAAAACATACCAACTTAGAAAAAAAGGGTTTTTTAGGAGAGAATGGTGCTCTAGGTCTTGAAGATAGCTTTAATGTCTTGCTTATCCTAATGCAAAATCAAGCGCTTATCCAAAACATTGGAGAGAGGATTTTACCCCCCCTCCTTTTGTATCCTTAGAGCCCTCAACACAACCTACCATATGGCTTGATAAAGAGAGATGACAAATCCCTTCATCCCTTTTGCTAAGGCCATGGAAATTTCCTTTTTCCCCCACTTCTCCCTTGGACACCTTTGCCCCCAAGAACAAGTACTTGGGCTTGATGTCTATCACTCATGAATCAAGAACTTAGCCCAAGTTCAATACAAATGAAATCCCCTTTGGGTTTTGCTGGTATCTTCCCCCGCAAACCCCCGCATTTGATCTCTCTTTCCTATTTTTTTAGACCCTAAAAAAAAGTATGGGGGGGTAAAAGGTCGACACCCCAACATACCACTTCACCCTTTGGCCATTGAACCAGGTGTACACGGTATGAAAGTTTTCCCCAAAAGAAAAAATTTACCTCAATGAATTTTGTGCAGGGCGTCACCTTGGAGGCCAAATTGTAAACTAACGGGTAGAAGAACATTCAGAGGTAAGGGACTCAATTTAAAGACCCAAGTGGGCCCAAAAGACCCAAATGAGGGCGGCGACCCCACCTTTAGTTGGGTCCACCACCAGCATCTACCAGCCTTTTAAAATACCCAGATGGTTTGCCACATTTCCCTTTTTTCCTTAGTTCTTTTTTTTTGTTCTTGATTTTTTTTTCCCCCCCTTTTTTTAAAAATAAAATAGAATAAATTTCTTTATGAAATTAAATTTCTTAGTTATTTCCCCTTTTAAATTGAATAAAAACAAGAAAATGCATTTGAAAATAAAAATTTTAAAAGTGCAGACTATGACATTTAAGGGTAAAGCTAAAAGTAATTTTGTTTTTGTTATGTAGTGGCAAAATACTTTTATAGGAAAATAATATTATAAGTTTTTGATTTAAAGGATAAGTTTTGGCTTATGATTCATACTGTATTATTTTAAAATACTTTTGGGGATTAATTTTTTAAAACGCATAAAAAACCCTAATGTCATACCCCCTATAGTGAGAAAATTTATCAAAGCCCCTATATGTTTATATGTTCAAAATTTCATTGTTTTGTAATTTCTTTGAGTTTTGTAAACCTTGTGACCCCTTTTTGAGAATTTTTTTATAGTTCAAAGATCAAGATCAGTACAGCCCCATATTTTCGTTTTTACACTGGAAAATAGAAAAAATGTTTATTTACTTTTTCCATGTTCATCAAAAAAAACTCTAGAATATGTTAGATCTTCTCAAATTTTTAAAAAGGATATGGCTATCAAAATGATGAAAAAAGATGATGGCAAAAATTTGAAAAAAAAAAGCCCTATCTCAAAACAAACAAAAGTTAAAAGATCTAATAGTAAAGGTACAAAAAAGTCCACTACAATATCCATAACATCCATTTGATCGGATTTGCATTTTTCTCCTTGGATCCTTGTTTTGACTTTACAAAATAAATGATCAAGTAAGTACATTGTTTATTTACTAAGCTCCACATAAGCCCTTTTGAAGTAGAACGTTTAAAAAAAAAGGAACCCCATGCTATCCCTTGGTAAGGAACATCAACCCTTTTGATTCTAAAGGGTATTGAGAGTAAGTTGCTTATGGCTTTCTTTGAAAAATTATAAAAATCCCAATATTAAAAAAGATAGGGGAAATGATTGTTTAGAATATTCCTTTTTTAACCTTCAAGGATAATTTAGATAATAACACATCTCATTGTATGAACAAATCTTGAGTAAATCTTTTTGATTTCTTTATACTTTGAATATCTTTTGTTAAGTTTTCTTTTTTTTCCCTTTAATTTAGGATGAGCAAAAGAGGTAGGAAAGGGGGGATTTTGTTGACGGTAAAAAGAAAAATTTTACATACTCAAAACCGTAAAAGACCATTTCGGGAACCCAAAAGCAAAGAAGAAAGACTTAGTTCAAAAAATTGGGTTTAATGTTATGCCCTATTTGAATGTAGGACAAAAGTCATGATTTGGGGGCCAACATGACATATTTCCATGTATGGCAAAAGTGCAAATCCAATACACCCTCATATGGACATAATTAGAAGCCCTACAAAAGGAGTTATTTGGCCCCAAAAAGGGGGGGACCCCACTATGAGCCCAAATTTGATATAAAATAAACCCATCAAAGGGGGTCCCCGCTGAAGGGAGGCCCCAAAGCTCTCTAAAGGGAATTGGCCGACCCCCAAAGAGGTACCAAGACCCCCCATGGCCCCATGACCAAGTAAACTCTTTTTTAAGTTCACACTTGAAAATTTTTCTTAATTCTTTCAGCATTTAAACCACTTTGGAAATTTTTAAAACCTTTTTGCATTATTACGCTTTACTTTTAGAGTGCTTTAGACTTAAATTGGGTTTTAAAATTGTAAAATTGAATGGGTCTAGACGATCTTGCCTTTTAAACCGTTATCGAGGATTTTTTTTGAGCTTTGGTATGACACCCATTGTTTGTATTCCACCGGGTGTAAATAAGTTCTTAAAAGGGGGGGTCAAACAAAGATGGGGGGGCGGGTTAGAGTTTGTCCTTTTTCTGATCTTCCCTCGCCCCTGAAAGAGAAGGTAAAACCGTATAACCACTATAACTTGTTAGTATCTTTGCTAAGAACCTTCAACCCCCTTACATGTTTCATGATTCATTGGCAACCAAACCTATTAATCCTTCTTTTCCCTTGGAAAAAATATACCCAAATCCCGTAAAGCTCCGAAACCGTGTTGTTTTTTATTGCCCCCCCCTTTTGGGGGTTCAACATTGGGGTTGGGGAAAAAAACTCTCTCCCACCTGATTTTAACCCACCGAAGGCACCAAGAGGGGATTTTCGGCCCCTTGTGTATCGTTAAAAACCGGGGTGCCCTCGTTCCATTTGGGCACGGGCCCCCCTTGAAACTTGGTTCCTTGGCCTACCTTCGGGGGTCTCATGAACCTTTCCTTTACCCCCGGGGGATCATTGGGAAAAACCTCTTTCGACCCTTTTTGGGAAAATTCATTTAACCTCTGCCCGACTTTTACGGGCACGTCCTTTCCAGAATCAATGTTTCCCCTCTTTTGATGAATGCCCGGACCGACCTTGGGTGGGGTTTTTTTCCCCCCCCCCGGTGCAAGCGGGTTTTTTCAATTCAAATCCCCCTGCCTTCTTGGCGGCCTGGGGTGATGAAGCCTTTCCCCCCCTTTTTAAAGAGGCTCGTTGATTGGGTTCCCCCCCCTTTTTTTTTGTCCTGGGGGATAGATGTATCCCCCCCTTTTTTGGGGAGCTTGGCTAACGGCTGGGGTACCACCGGCTAAGGCGTTTTTCTCCCCGCCCTTGGGGTTATCCCGGCAAACCCAAAACCCAGGGGGTGGGGGTCTCATTCCTCTTTCGAGCGCACGAATTCTCCCCTTTTTGCCTTTCTTTTCTTTTCAATTGACAAAATTTCCAATTTTATTTTTTTTGAAATGGGATAACCTTTTTTTCAGGAACTCCGGACAAAAAAACTTGAATTCCTTGCCCCCTTCCCCCCCACAGATACCCCTCCCTACACTTTAACCAGATTGCATTTTAGGTAAGTAAACCCCGAAGGATTTTCTCCCCCGGATGTTCCTTTATCTTCTGGGATAGAGGGCCCCCCCAAGGATTACCTTTTAATACAGCCCCAGGTTGCTGAATTTGGCCCCTTGGGGTCAATGGGTTCCCCTGGCCCCCCTTCAAATCCAGGGGTTCGTCCCTTTTTACCGGGCCTCCCCGGCCCCCGCTTCCCTTTTTGGGCCTATTTTTTTGTGAGGGACCGTTTAGGGGGCGGTGGTGGTTTACATCCCTTTTTGGTCGTTCCTCCTCGAACTCCAAAGCCAAGGAACTGGGTAACCGGTCCCCCGCTTCGGAGACCCGATCCAGCTTCATGTTTTGGGGGTAGGTTGGGTCATCGTCCTCCTCTGTATGCTGTTTTTTTGGGCCCTCTCGGGTTCAAGGACATGCTGGAGCATAAGGTATTGAAGACAAACTGGGCGTAGGGTTAACGCCATTTGGTTGGCTGGTTCTTCTTCAGCCATTGGAAAGCTACAAAGAATAGCCCTTTTCAGTAGGGTTAATAGTAAAGTAGTAAAGTAGGGTACAATAGTAAAGCACTTATAAGGTACAGTAGTAAGGTAGCATCTAGGTAGTAGTAGTAAAGTATAAGGTAGCCCCCAAGGAAGACAATTAACAAGGAAGTAAGAATAAGAAGATACGGTTGGCTCAGATTTCCCCCTATTGTCATCACATCACCTCTAAATTTGCTCTTGACACCCATCCTAGTTTAAAACAGGTTGCTTGACAAGCCATCCCTATTTTAGCAGGTTACAATTATTTGACATGTTTTTTCATCATTGCCGCTGCCTCAGCTAAAGATTCACATCATTGCATAAGCCACTGCCATTGCATAAGTAGAAGAGGTATATGGGGATAGCAAAAGTTGTTTCAAGTAGAAAGGGTTAGTATAGTAAGGTAGTAGAGTATATAGTAGTAGTATCATGAGTATGGCATATGCTATGTTCAATATCCTTTTCATGGTCACAGTTGCTCATCGGCAGTTTTTAAAAAAAAATTGAAACCACAAGGTAGTATAAGGCAGTAAGGTAGCAGTAGTAGGTAGTATTGCAGTACTACTAGTACTAGAGTAGTATAGCATATAGAACATAATAGTAGTATATGTAGTATAAGTAGTAGTAAGGTAGTAGCAGTAAGGTAGCAGTAGTGTATAGCAGTAATAAGGTAGCAGTACTAGTAGTATAGCAGTAAGGTAGTAGTAGTAAAGCAGCCACACAAGTAGTATAAGTAGTATAAGCAGCGACACAAGCAGGTAGTAGTAGTAAGTAGAGCAGCATCTCTGGTAGTAGTATGTAGGTAGTAGTAAACAGTAGGTAGCAGCCTAACAGGTATTTAGTAGCATCTAGGTAGTAAGCAGCCACACATAGTAAGGTAGAGTAGTATAAGCATAGTAAGGCACATAGTAAGGAGCAGTAAGGCACATAGTAAGCACCACACAAGTAGTATGTAGGTAGCAGTAGTAGTAAGGCAGTAGGTAGTAAGTAAGTAGTATAGCATAGTAAGGCACATAGTAGTAAGTAGTATGTAGGTAGCAGTAGTAATAAGGCAGTAGGCAGTAGGTAGTAAGTAAGTAGTATAGCATAGGAGTAGTAGTAAGGTAGCATAGGAGCTGTTGTAAGTAAGTAAGTAGTATAGCATAGTAGTAAGTAGTAGTAAGGTAGCAGTAGTAGTAAGACAGTAGTAAACAAGTAGTAGTAAGTAGTAGTAAGGCAGTAGTAAACAAGTAGTAGTAAGGTAGTAGTAAACAAGTAGTAGTAAGTAGAATCGCCGAGGGGAGCACTAGAGAGAAGGTGACGGCTATGGCGGACAACATATGATGACGGAGGCGCACCGGAGGTCCAAGCAGAGGAGGAAGCGCCGCCAGGCACCCGGAGGTGTGGAAGCAAGGGGAACCGGAGGGGAGCACCGGAGGAGGAGGTGGGGCGGGGCGGGGAGCACCGGATCAGAAGGTGGCGGCAGCTATGGCGGACGGCGTACGACGACAGAGGCGCACCGGCGAGGGCGGGGTGATGACACGGCACTAGAGGAGCACCACGGGGGGTGGGAAGAGGAGGAGGTCCACCGGGGCGGGGGCCCACGTGGAGCCGCACCGGAGGAAGAGGTGGGGTTGAGGAGGCGCGAGGAACGGCGGTGACGGCGCTGGATTTGGACAGCCCTTAAGGGGCAAATTGAAACTGGCGAAGGACTTGGTGGTGGTGGCTTTCGAAGTGGCCTATATAGGGCTCCATTTACTGCAGCGGGCAACTTAACATGCCCGCTTCGGTAAATGATTTTACCGTGGCGAGCACTTAAGAGGATCGTCTCGGTAATTGATTTACCAAAGCGGGCATGGTAGGTTGCCCACCGCGGTAAATGCATTCTGCAATCAACCTGAAACTAACAAGTTCTAAAACTAATTCAGTTTCAGAAGGTAGTAGTAGTATATCAAAGTAGTAAGGTAGTAAAAGTACAAAGGTAGTAGTAGTAGTAAACCAAAGTAGTAAGGTAGTAAGGTAGGTAGTAGTAGTAAAGCAAAGTAGTAAGGTAGTAAAAGTAGTAAGGTAGTAAGGTAGGTACTAGTAGTAATGCAAAGTAGTAAGGTAGTAAAAGTAGTAAGGTAGTAAGCTAGGTAGTAGTAGTAAAGAAAAGTAGTAAAGTTGTAAAAGTAGTAAGGTAGTAAGGTAGGTAGTAGTAGTAAAGAAAAGTAGTAGTAGAGACTTGAATACATCATGTAAATTTCAACATGAATCCCTTTAAGTTTACAAAACATGTCTTGCATATGGAGTTCATTACAATTACATAATTGTTTGAAAACACAATCATTTTTTGGGGCAGTGGCTTTCACGGTACGCTTATCACCATCAGGTGGCCTAGGGCATCATCTTGGTCTGGTTGAATTTGTCCTCGACGACCTTGATGTTCTTTGGATGATCGGTAAAAAGTTGGAGCTCTGCGTAGTTGTTGTATTGTTTGGGACTCTGAACCCCATCAGCTCCCACGATCCGCTGCTTGCCTGACACAAACACATGCCTTTTAGTGTCCTCTGGGTAGACATAGTATGCCACTTGCGCGACATCAGTTGCTACTACCCATTGATCATATTTGTAACCGATACTTTTGAGGTTCACGGTGGTTAGCCCAAAATTGTCAACTGCGACCGCTTTAGGCTTGACCCACTGGCATTTAAAGACGGTTATGCTCAGGTCTTTGGTATAATCAAGTTCCCAGATTTCTTCAATTTGTCCATAGTATTGCCTCCTCTGGCTTGTGGACTCGTCTATGCCCTCGTATCGAACACCGCTGTTCTGAGCCGCGCTTTTCTTGTCCTTCTCTTTTGTGTGGAACCTGTACCCGTTGATGTCGTACCCCTGCCACATGGTGACTTGGCTAGATGGACATGACACCAGCATCTTAACAGTCTCTGTATCTTCATCAGGGCATCCATCAAGTTGTATGTGTTGCCCTTTGAGCCAATCTACGAAACTTCTTTGGTGATGGTTCTTAACCCATTCCTCTATTTGTTGCCCGTCATGACCAGCACGGATCTCTTCAAGGTGCTTTTAGACGTATTGCTCCATGCTCACTAGCTGATGGAGGATGTTATAATGAGCTTCATCCATCATTTCATATGGTACATTGGTTCGTACTTTCCGGCCCGTGCAACCCATACCCGAGGTTCTGCCTTCGTGCTGATGGACTGGTAGCCCAATTGCCCTCGCATCTCTTATGTACCTTATACAACAGTTCACAGCCTCCTCGGTCGTGTACGCCTTGATCATAGAGCCCTCCGGATGAGCACGGTTATGGACGTATTTGTTGAGGTGGACATGAACTGCTCGTACGTCCACATCTGGTGCAGATACATGGGGCCAAGTTGTTCGATCTGATCGACCATATGCATCATTAGGTGCAGCATAATATCAAAGAAAGACGGAGGTAAGCACATCTTGAGCTGGCAGAGGGTCTCGCGATGAACTCCTTCAAGGCAGGCAGTATAGCCGCATCGATGACCTTCTGGTTGAAGCGATTGAAGAAGTATGACATTCGTGTGATCACCATCTTCACATACTCTGGATGGATAACTCTGATCACAATAGAAAGGAACACCATCAGCATAACATGACAGTCGTGTGAGTTATAGCCGGTCATTGTGAGGTCTTTCATGGAGACCAATCTCTTGATGTTGGAAGAGAAACCAATCGGCACCTTGGTGCCCCTAATTAACTTGCAAATATTCATCCTCTCCTCTTTTGTTAGGTTGTAGGATGCACCTAGGATGTCAACTTTACCGTTTTGAGGCGGTTCTGAGTGAAGATCACGATGGATGCCATGGTTGATAAGATCTGTCCGTGACTTGAGACCATCTTTTGTCTTGCCTGGGATGTCTAGCAAGACACCGATCACACTTTCGAAGACATTCTTCTCGAGGTGCATGCAGTCAATGGCATGGGGTGTAGTAAGTGTTTAAAAGTATGATAAGTACTTGAAGAAAATTGACTTCTTTTTGAAAGGAACAGGGAGGACATCAGGCGTTGCTTCACCATCCGCCCGCTTATGCTTTCTTGTTTTCTTCTGTGTCCCATCTTTATGTAGCTTCTTCTTTCCAAACTCGATCTGATCCATGTTCTTGACCATTTCATACACCTTTGGCCCCCATGCTTCCTGCATCGGTTCTTCAAGCTGTGGTTCATGCTCATTGTCAAAGTACTTATTCATGACACTTTTTCAGTACGTGTGATTTTGGGCAAGTAACCGTCTGTGTCTCGTGTACAGTCTTGTTGGATCCCTTGAGGTAGGTGAGCATGTGCCATCGATGCAAACTACACACCCAGTCTTCCCTTTGATCTGCCCTGACAATGAGAAAAGCCCGGGGTAATCGGTGATGGTGACAAAAAATGATGGCTCTTAGGTGAACTTCTCCTATCGGGACGCATCCACCATATTGACCCCAACATCAAATAGTGTCTTCATCTCCTCCATCAGCGGCTCTAGAAACACATCTATATCATTGCCTGGCTGTGTCGGTCCAGAAATGAGCATAGTCAGCATAAGGTACCGGCGCTTCTGACATAGATGTGGAGGTAGGTTGTATATGGTGAGGACGACTAGCCAAGTGCTGTGGGAGCTGCTAAGCTCACCAAATGGGTTCATCCCGTCTGTACTCAGCACGAACCTAATGTTCCTAGACTCCTTGCCAAACTTTGGGTGTTCGTTATTGAAATCCTTCCACTGCTTGCCATCAGAGGGGTGTCGTAGCTTGCCATTATCCTTCACACGTTCAGCTGATGCATGCCACGACATGAGCTTGGCATCCTCTGGGTTCCCAAATAGTGCATGCAAGCGATCAATCACCGGCAGGTACCACACCGATAGCGCATGACTTTTCCTCATCGTGTAGCCCTCTTCTTCCTCAGCCTGAAGAGTCGAGATCCTCTTCTTAGCCGCACTGCTCTTCTTAGCCCCCATCTTCTTCTTCGGCACACCTCACGATGCTACCTTGTCGTCGTCCGCATCCACATGACAACCGATATTCCTTTTGTATCGACTCGTGCCATAGTGCGGACAACTCGTTGAATTCTCTTCTTTGCCCTGATATAGGATGCAGTGGTTAAGGCATGCATCGAACTTTACATGTTTCATCACCAATGCCCGGATCATCTTCTTCGTCCGATAGGTATTGGCGGCCATGTTGTTAGCCGTTGGTACGTGGTAGCAATGATACTTAACAACTCATTGAAGCCAGTGTCAGACCAACCATGCCGAGCCTTCAACATTAACATCTTGAGGTTAAAACGGAGGGTCGTGCACTCCTTCGGACAATTGCCACCGTCTTTATAGAGAGGATCAACTGCCGCCTGCTTCATCTCCTTGAAAATTTCCAACCACTTCGAGCTGCCAAACATAAGGTCATCTTCGTCGATCTGGTGGAGCAAGCCCTCAAAGAAATTAACATCCTCTGGTTCATTTAAAAGAGTCTCATCATGACCATCCCCACCATTATCGTCATCGTCATCATTATCCTAAATTATATCCTCCACGTGTGTCAGATAAGTTCTTAAAAGGTAGGGCCTCAATACAACTTGATGGCGTGGTCCGGTTATAGTTTTGTCCTCTTTCTGATCTATCCCATCGCCCCTTGCCAGAGAAGGGCTGATAAAGCCAGTATAACTAGCTATACCTTGTTAGCTATCTTTGCTACATCGAACTTCTCAACCCAGTTATCATAGTCTCCCTTGATTCATCATAGGACATATCCATAATCCTAGTTAACTCACTTCTCGTTCCCCATGGAAATACGATACCTTGGAATACTCCTAGGTGAAGTGCTACAACGGTATAATCTATGCGCTTGCGGATTTATCCAATAGTCATAAGAAATACCAACAATCATTTCTGGCGCCGTTGCTGGGGAACGGTAGCTGTTTTAACTAGAACCCTTTGGTCCTATTATCCTTGTTTGATTTAAACCTTTCCTTCCACATATACACCTATGGATCAAACACCCCTCTTTGAGTATGGTGCTCCAACGGGCGCTAGGTTGGAGCCACCTAGTTCATCCCAGGCCATATTGGCCACTCCTTATGAGCGCCGCCCAAGTCTCATAGCGATGGTTCAGAACAAACCTTTTTCTGGGTACGAAGATGAAAATCCCCACACTCATCTACGTGACTTTGAACAATTATGTTCATGTGTCCACATCCATGGGATGAGGCGAGGTACCCTTAAGTGGAAGCTATTTCCATTTTCTTTGATGGAAATAGCCAAACGATGGTACCTTCTCCACGTAGATGATGCAAACGGAGAATGGGAAAAGTTACAATCCAATTTCTGCCTAGCTTTCTTTCCCACCTCTTGTGTTGTTCGTCTTCGAATAGAGGTCCTATCCTTTAAAAAAAAGGAAAAGGAATCTCTAGGTGCAGCATGGGCCCGTCTTTTAGATCTAGCATCATCTGGCCCTGATCTTGCTATAACCGAGCCAACATTGTTACAACACTTTTATGGCGGTCTTAGCAAAGATTCTGCACAAATTCTCAATATGACTTCTAGGGGAGCCTTCCTGTGTTTACCCGATAGTGAAGGGAAGAGTCTTCTCATGAAGATTCTTGAAAACACCCCTACACTAACGTTTATGATGAAGGACTCATAGAAGAAGAAAAACCAGTCCCTAGAAAGGAAATCTTGATAGCCAAATCACCACCACTTCTATCCAAAGATTTTTCCATCGATCCTAAACCACAAATACCACAAATCTAGAAGGAAGAAGAAATCCAACACATAAAACATTCCTTCGCGTTCGAGGCTAACCGTTCTTATGATCTTGCTGGTTTTGAGAATGCCCAAAATGACCGTTTCCTAAAGAGACCTTCTAAGAAACATCTTTCTAGACCTCTCATGAAGGGATCTCTTCAAAACCTCCCAAATCAACATCATATTGTGCCTCGACTTCGCGCATGGCACCTCAGGAAAAGTCTAGGATACCTCATAAAGGAATGTCGAGTGAGCTTATAGAAGGAGAACTAAAGTGTTTAGAAGCCAAATCTATCCTCTCCTTCTCTATGCCCACATTTGACTTATCTTACGAACCCATCCTTGATCCTGATGATCCCCCATGTGTTCCTTCATTCAAGTCTTATGATGACCGACTTAATGCCTCTAGGAATTCATTAAGACATCTGAGGTATGGAAGACATGAGGGCCATAAATCTAACCAAGAGGAGCATAGTCAACGGTTAGAACCTCTATCTACCGTTGTAAGTCAAGAATGGTTGGATGAGGCCAAATCCTCGAAGGAAGTCACTAAAATGCCCACACATGTGAATAGAATATCCTGTCAAGTGTTGGGCATTAATGGTGAAATCTTCTATGATCCTAGCCTCGGGATCAACATCATTCCTCATTTCCATGTTCCAACATCATCAAAGGATCATCTATCCCGATCACGAAAACACCTTAGACTGCCCAATGGTCAAATCCTTGATTGTTTAGGAGTCCTTCATAATGTTCTTGTGATGGTTGATGATCTCAAGATCTTCCTAGATTTCCATATCTTTGACCTTCCTGGACTTTCCTTTCATCTCACTTTTATCGGAAGGCCAATCATGAGAATCTTAGAGAACACTTTAGGAAATGAGAAGCTTGGTCATAGAATAAGTGAAGATTATCTACCTGTTTGGTCTTCCTGACCTCTCATCAAAGGGATAGAATCCAAACTTGTTCTTGATCCAAGGGGTGAGCTTATGTCCTTCTCGCTAACAACCATGACCCATTCAAGCCTTGAGGATGACTTGAAATGTCATAAGAAAGAAAGTGCTCACCCACTCCTTGAAATAGAAGATTCCACCAATGAGCATGGAAGCTATTCCCTGATATTCCCATCAAATCCATGCTCAAGTGAGAAATCTCCCAAATCAATCCTTCCCTCGACCATGACTGCACACATGATCTACAACCTCTTCATGCCTCTTGTTTCTAAAATCTTTGCAAGGATGGTTGAAGATGTGTTTGTCTACCATAAATTCTGCAAATCTCGTAGTGGTTTTGGTCTTGAGGATAGGTTCAAAAATGTTGGGGTTGAAGGGGAAACCGCTTCACCAACATGAGTTACAACTTGAAGGTATCCCAAAGACAAGTTTGTGTCTTAAAATTAAGCACTCTTGGGAGCTCACCCAAGCCTTCTTATTTTCTATTAAAGTTTGCTTGTTAAAAAATATATAAAAAAAAAATATTTATTTTTTTAGTTTCCCAAAATCCATTAATAAAATGACTTTGTAAAATGAGATTAAGGGAATATTTGTGAAAGTGTTCCTTCGGGTATTTTTGTCACTAATCATTTCAGGTTTGAACAAAAAGAATGATGGAACAAAACACAAGGTATGTCCAACCAAACATATTTTAATAATGAAGCACATTAAAAAGAAAGTTCCACATCCTAGACTTGGATTTGCTCATTATCAATGGTTGCAAAATCCAAGTGTGGGGAGTTGATTTCTCTAAAGAGCCTCATGTCATGCTTCATTATTTAATTTCGTTTGGTCTCTATCTTGCTTTCTCTTTATGCCTTGCTCATCTTGCTAAGTCATAGAAATAAAAAAAAACTAAAAATAAAAAAAATTGCAAATGCTCATTTGGTTCACCATATATGCTCTTATCTCTTTTTAATGAATCTCTTTATTCTTTCATGATACCTAGTTCTTTTATGAGTATGCTTGGGTTTGGGAGTAGTGCGCATACTCCTATAAGCTCTTTAAATTAAGCATGGTGCTTAGGTTAAATAGCCTTCCTTAATCAAATTAGACATGGTGTCAAGTTTAATTATTGAACCTAAAGTATACATGTATGGAATCTGGTTGTACCTTTGGACTAACCAATGCATGATAACTTCAAAATTTTGGTGGTTAAGCCATGAGATCTTTCATAAGGGACAAATCAAGGTTTGAGGTAGTATTAAAATAATCTTACATATCTTTGCCTTAACCTTGCTTGGTGAACAATGATGGAACATCTCTTTCTATGCAAAAATTGTCAAAGCCAACCTTTCTATAGCATAGAAGATGTTTTTTTAATGACAACATTGCCCTTGCTTGAAAATATTTGTGCACTCCTTCGGGTATGTGTTGTCCACTAATCCTTCGCAGGAGAGAAGCAATGAATGAGGAAAGGGTCTGAGTACCACGCGATGATTCACAGGAGAAAGACCATTCGTCATCATCAATGTCGTGACACATGGAATCGTCACGCTTCAAGATTATGGCTGTGACACCTTTAAAGGTAAATGGTAAATGTCTTAAAGTCTTTCATGAACATGAATCACCTGAGCATAAAATTGACATGGTATATTTTGTCCTTAATCCAATTGAGAACTAAAATCTACATGTTTTAATTTCCTATTTATTTTTCATGTTTGACCCTAGAATTAGCATGTACTTAGCCTTGTCACCTCCCACACCAAATTTGAGCCCATTTGGCCCCAGTAGGCGGTCGACCGACCGTCTCTTGTGGCCTCTTAGCCCGACATTGCACGGCCTGCCTAACTTGACCCGTGGGACCTCCAATCCAGTCTCGGTCGAGCCAAACCTTCCAAAAAGCGGTCGACCGACCGTGGATTTGGCCCTTCAGCCAAGCTCGGTACTCCTGAGCGTTGAACCAATAGTCCTATCCCATTTTTGGCACGATCCAAGTGAAAATAGAGGCGAAGGATGTTGGATTCTCTCTTCTTAACCTCTCCTTCTCCTTCTTCCTCCTTTTACCTTATTCTTCTTCACCACTAGTAGAAATTCCATCTCCTCTTGTTTCCCTTCTCACCTTCCTTACCTCACCATGGTTCCACCAAGAAGAAGAGCGAAATGGAAAAGTTTCTATGTGTTGTTGCTAAAGAAAGCACTACCAACTTAGAAGAAAGGGTTTCTAAGGAGAGAATGGCGCGTCTAGGTCTTGAATATATAGCTTTAATGATCTTCGCATTATCACTAATGCAAAGCTCAAGCGCTTATCCAAAGCCATTGAGAGAGAAGAGCTCCTTGCCCCTCCTTCTCCTTAGTCATCCTCTAGAGCCATCGACACAACCTGCCTCATGGCCCTGATAGAAGAGAGCATGATGAGATGCTTGTCATCCCTTTTGCTAAGGCCATAGGACCTTCTCTCTCCATCTTCTCCCTTGGGTCACCTTAGCCCTTCATAGCAACAAGATGCTTAAGCTTGATAGTCTATCACGCATGAATCAAAGAACATATGCCTAAGCTATCAATGATAAAAGAAACTCTTGGTTCTGCTGGTATCTTACCCCAGCAGAACCCCTGCATTTGATCTCTCTCTCTCTGTCCTGTGTTGCAGTATGTAGTGAAACAAGTATGGGGGGGTATTGGTCGACACCCCAACATACCATTTGACCAGATCGACCACGGAATCATGATGTACATGGTCATGACATGGCCCACGCAAAAATTGGACCTCATCGGCCACTTTTATGCATCGCCCGATGCATGTTCGGGGCCAAATCGCAGAACGGACAGAGAAGATCAATGTTCAGAGGTAAGGGAGTCTAATGCAGAGACCGAAGTGGCCAAATGGCCCCGAAGGGCGGTCGGCCGACCGCACCTAGAAGGCCCGGGCCCACCAGCCAGCGTCCACTCAACTTCAACATCGATTCTGTCTGGTTTGCCACGTCTCTCCCCTTTTCCTTTATGTTTTATTTGTTTTACTCATTTCCCCTTTTTAAATAAAAATAATAATAAAATAAAATAAAATTTTATTTCATCTTGAAATCAATTCCTTAGTTTTCCCTTTTAATATTGAATAAAAACAAGAAGATCGCATTCGAAACTAAAACTTGAAAAGTGACATGATCTATGACGTTCTAAGGGTAAAAGCGTCATAAAGATGAATTCTTGATTTTGCTTATGCTAGTGGGAAAATATCTTGATAGGGAACCATATTAACTAAGTTATTGATCAATGTGATATACTTTCTCGGCTCATGATTCATAACCTGTCTATTTAAAGTTCTTGGAGATTAATTTTTGAAAATGTCATAAAAACATAATGTCACTACTCCTCTATAGTGAGAAAATTCCTACCAAAGCCATAAATGTTTATGCATGTTCAAAACCTTCCTCATATGCTTCTTGTAATTACTTTGAGTTTTGTCAAACCATGTGACCTTTGTTGAGAATTATGTCATAGTTCAAAGATCAAGATCACGTACACGCCACATATTTTTGCTGCTTCTACACTGGAAGTACGCAAAAACATGCCTTTCATTTACATGATCCATGCTCATCCAATAAATACTCTTGAAATAAATGTTATGATCTCTCCCTATATTCTTCCAAAAGAGATATGGCTATCATAAATGAAAAATGATGATGAGCAAAGCTCACAAAAAAAACTTATCATGATAGCCATGTCTCAAGCAACTCTAAAGTTAGAGAGATCATATACATGGTTAAGGAGTACATGTTATTCATATACCTTTGTCCACACACATGCACATCTTGATATAGGATTATGACATTCTTCTCCTTGGATCCTTGTTTTAGCTTTATAATATAAGTAATGCAAGTTTGCTACATTGTTTTATCCCTACCCGAGCTCCACATAAGCCATTTAGAAATAGGGAGATACAAAGAAGGCAACCTCTTTATGCCTTGGTAAGGAATCATACACCATGAGCGATCTAGAGTGCTATATGAGGAGTAAGTTGACTTATGAGCTTTCTTTTGAAAAATTTATCAAAAACTCCAAGTACTAAAATATGACATGGGAAGATGACTTTGCCTTAAAGATCTGTTCCATTTCTCAACTTCTCAAGGATATATGTTAGCTAGTACCACATATCCCATTGGTATGACAAAATGACTTGAGTGAATCTTTATGCTTGCTTTATACTTTGACTAGCATAATCTTGTTATATTTTAACCTTTACTCGAGGACGAGCAAAGAGATAAGTATGGGGGATCTTGTTGACGGCAATTACAAGCTATTTTGTCACCATCAAAATACCATCAACATTCTCATTTTCAAAGGAAAACAAGCATAACCTGAACATATTGTGCCAAATAACTAGCTCCCCATGTCCCATGACTATTTGTTGCAGGTAATGACAAATGGGGACTTTTGGGAGCTAGTGGGCCCACTTAGGGAGGTCGGCCGACCACCCTATGCGGCCACTAGACCTCCCAAGCCCCCATGATCCAAGAATCACCCTCTAGAACACTATCTACCCCTTGGATCCAAGTATGCCTCTTACCAATGGTCCAGATTCACATCACAAGGATCTATGGGCCCACATCAATGAAATCATCATGACAAATCAACTCAGAACAAGTATCCAACACATATGACAGGTGGGACCACTAGCCAAGAGACAAAGGTGGGCCAAAGACCCCATAGGGGGTCGGCCGACCTATAGGTCGGCCCCATAGGCCCCCATTTGGTACCTTACCAGTGGGCCACCACCTAGAAGGGGTACAAGTGGGCCACAGACCACTATATGTGGTCGGCCGACCTCAAGGTGGGACCCACAAGACCTCACTTGGTCCCTGACCAGTGGGCCATCATCTAGAAGGAGCAGGGGGGCCCACAGGCCAGTATAGTTCCACCCCCCTCAACCGCCTCACTCACTCCCACATGGTTGAAATCACCACCATCCATCATATGACAGTTCTGAAGTCGGTTGGATCCAACGGTGGCTGATGAAGGTGACGTGGATCGCTGACGTGGCACCAGAGTAGCCCCTACTCCACCTGTAGCTATAAATAGATCCTTAGACCTCCATTCTCATTCATGCCTCACTAGAGAAACACTACTCCTTATTCTCTTAGTGGAGCTCTTCAGTAGTGCTATGCTAGTTGGAGGAGAGTCTGGAGGAGAGTCGGGCCTGTCTGGCGTCTTCTCCGGAGTTCTTCCTCGGCGGATGCGAGTCTCTTGTAAGTTCAGCACTTGTAAGTGATACATCCGAGTTCTTTATAGTATTTGATATTCTAAATCTGGTATAGTTGTTATACACCTTTTCGCGCTTGTTCATAGCTTTACTCTAAGTAGAGTGCTTTAGACTTAACATATGGTTAAAGTAGTAAGAATAGTGTAGACGTGGTGTCTAGACTAGATCTTGCCTTTGTAAACCGCTTATCGCATGGATTGTTTGCGGATGCTAGTAGAAGGTGACAGCTCTATCTAGTCTTCGTATTCCACCACGTGTGTCAGATAAGTTCTTAAAAGGTAGGGCCTCAATACAACTTGATGGCGTGGTCCGGTTAGAGTTTTGTCCTCTTTCTGATCTATCCCATCGCCCCTTGCAAGAGAAGGGCTGATAAAGCTAGTATAACCAGCTATACCTTGTTAGATATCTTTGCTACATCAAACCTCTCAACCCAGTTATCATAGTCTCCCTTGATTCATCATAGGACATATCCATAATCCTAGTTAACTCACTTCTTGTTCCCCGTGGAAATACGATACCTTGGAATACTCCTAGGTGAAGTGCTACAACGGTATAATCTGTGCGCTTGCGGATTTATCCAATAGTCATAAGAAACACCAACAACCGTGAAATGTCCAGATGGTGTAATCCTTGACAAAACCATACATAATGAAATGAGTTTGCACCATGCTATCTACGTAGCCTTTCAAATTCCGACAGTGTGAACATGGACATATGGTTGTCGTCCGCTTTAACCTCTCATAGTGAGCTTTCGCCACAACAATAAATTTCTTCAATCCATCCAAGTACTGCAGATCACTAACTCTGTTCACTCGGTACATCCATTCGGACCTATCCATTGACTTGAATGCTTGCAAATCGCCATTGAGTTAACGACATCACAAGAAAGAAATAAGACACAGTACAAAAGCAAAAACACAAGCTTTTCTATCTTCATTGAAATGGCTAGATCTAGAACTAGCTAGAGGCACCAAAGAAGAATAAAAGAAGGATGAGGGAGCTTCCGTGTACCTCTTGTTTGGGTCCTCTTCCTCCAAATCCAAGATCTAAACCTCAATTCAAAGATTTGGTTCAAAGTTTAGGGCAAGCCTCCCCCTCTACACAATTTGGAAGAGAAAGACCCATGGGGAAGAAGAGGGGCACCTGCAGAAAGAAACAAGAAGCATTACAAAAGCAAACACACAAGTTTTCTCTCTCTTCATTGAAATCCATGGCTTCTAGATCTAGATCTAGATCTAGAATAGCTAGAGATAAAAAAGATGAATAAAAGAGGGATGATGGAGCCTTCATGTACCTCTTGTTGGGTCTTCTTCCTCCAAATACAAGATATAAACCTCAATTCAAAGATTTGGTCAAAATTTAGGGCAAAGCCTCCCCCTCCACAATTTAGAAGAGGAAGACCCGTGGGAAGAAGAGGGGGCGGCTGCTGCTATTTATGGGCAAGGATTAACTGCGGCAGGCAACATAAGTCGACCGCGACGGTTAATCAATCTTTATTACAGCGGGCGGGCTAACGCGCCCACCATAATTTATGGATTTACGGCAGCGAGCGCATTTAAGACGCCCGCTGCAGTTAATACCTATTTACTACAGCGGGCGCCTTATGACGCCCGCCACGGTTAATCTTTTTTTGCAGCGGGCACTTTGGCGGCCGGCCCTAGGAGGCCGGCCACCCATTTATCATGGCGGGCAAATAGTGTGCCTGCCACAGATCCCAAAATGGGGTTGCTGCACAAAATGAATTCTGTAGTAGTGATGAGTCATGTGAGATTGAAGCAATGCAGCCCCATGAACATAGATTCAACCCGATAAATAGCTCAGATCGAGCTTGTACGAGTTACACAATACAATCGTACAAATGAGACATGAACCAAGCCTAGACTTACAAGCAAACAGGAGGTAGATCTGGTCGATGCAGCCCGGTCCGTCGAAGGTTCACCGAAATCTACTCTACTCCTACTCCTAGGGTTGGCCGGTGGCCAAAAACTAAGTTGTGTATTGTTTTGATTGATTGGATGTTCTCTACCATTCTCTAGTCCACAAAACCTAACCGGCCATAGCACAAGTCCTAAAAATAAGGAAATAGACGTGACTTGTGCTTCAATCTCTCCTTGTGCCAAAATCGCTGCGCACGCTTTGCTATAGTCAGCCCGAAAAATCCTCTTATGATCTCATCTTTCCTTAGTCGATCTTTCGGGTCCATCCAAATGACAACTTCGAAGAGCTGCCTTAGAGGCCCATATGCACTATCTGGCCATGCCAAAATATGGTGTTAACACCTAGCCAATTATCTAGTGGACCTCTCTTTCTCATGGATGTGGGGACTCCATGAGAGGTGAGCTTGATCTTGAGGAAGCCCAAGGCTCTATAGTTCTCTTGGGTAAAACCTTTTTTTCCCTTTTCTCCTTTTTTCTAGATCACCAAATCTAGCTTGATCAGGGTCCTCTAATCCTCACCATGCATGACTCAAGCTTAGATAATGACCTTCCAAACCCAAGGTAACATAGCATAATAATACCTCTAAATGTGTTTGTAAGCCAACTAGAATCCTAGCACTAGCCACACATGGATCAGTGCACCCCACCACCAATTTATCCCTTTTGCAAACCTCAAAATTCCAATCACTACTATAGGAATCTTAACCTGAGGCAGTTTTCGCAACCACCTCAGATGAAAGGCCACAGTTAATCGTGGCCTTAATTGAGGCGGTTGGGTTAACAGCCTCGGTTAATAGACTAACCGAGTTAGTTTGCATAAGACAACTTACTTGGCTAATGCTATTAATGGAGGTTGCTATGTTATAATTCCCAACCTGGTAATAATTTCACAAAATAAAAAATCCCACTACCACGCATTGTTGTTGCCGATTGAAGGATCCATGCCGCTGCAGCCACCGATGGCCCGGTCCACTTAGTGATCACTAGATTCTCACCCCCACCAGAGGTGGATGGCCTGTGCGCCTCCTCCTCCTCGCAAGCCGCCTTCGATGCCTCTACGCCAAGAGAGAGGGGTCACCATTGTTGATGCGATGATTCGCCATGCATCGCTACCAGAACAGGATGTCCATGCGCCTTCTCCTTCCCATGCACCTCCTCCCTACCAGCTGCCTTCGCTCCTAAAAGGTCAAAGAGATACACGAAAGAGAGAGACCAAAGAGGAGAGGGATGGATGAGAGAGAGAGAAAAAAAGTTTATACATGTTGTCGAGCCACGAGTGGCCACTAGCCCCGCTTCTGGATCATAGATGTGGAGCACACGGATCACCCTAGCATGCAACACATTTCTGCTTTCTCACTGTGACCGACACACGGGACTCACTCCCAGTCCTACTCCTGTTCCTATGTGCCAGCACCACGAGGTCTGAATGCGGTTTATAATTTTTTAGCCGAGGCGGTTGCGTTATAATGTCTGCCTCGATTAATAGGCATTAATTGAAGAGGATATTTTATATTAGATAGTTATGTTATAATACTCGGCTCGGTTAATGCCTATTAATGAGGTGGTTATATTACATTGGACCAAGGCGGTTGCTGGGCAGGCTGCCTTGCCATGAATAACTGAGGCGGGCCTCCGAGGCCAAAGTGAGACGCTGTGTAAAAGATTTTATGTAGAAGTGAATCACTGATTCCCTAGAAAAGTCTAAATTTATAATAAAGATTGTCTATTAAAAAGGCAGACTTATAATTTGGAACATAAGGAGTACTTAATGTGTGCACCATCGAAACAATGGTTACATAATAAAGTTTAAATTGTTAAAAATAAATATCCAAAATTTAAACAATAAAAATTAAATAATGTCCCACATACATCCGTCAAGACCTTGCCCCCTTGGCTACTACCGCAGTTGTCACTACTCACCCCTTGGGCGCTGCAACAATTTCTTGCCCCTTTGAGCCACCATTGCTGCAAACCCATTGGGGTGATGAAAGGTCCTAGATGGCTAGAGGGGGGTGAATAGCCTATTAAAAAATTCCACAAGACACTAGAGAAAAGGTTAGATTAACACTAAAGTGAAGCCCTTTTTGCTCTAGCTCTACTAGGGGTGCAAAGCCACCTATCCAAGCAATTCTAGTTATTTAAGTGCCTAACAAACAAAAGCAAAATCCTAAGGCACTTAACATAAGCTAGCAAGAACAACTAACAAAACAGCTAACTAGCTAACTCGACTGAAAGAATGTAAAAGCAAGGGAGAGGGTGATTTGTTATACTGATGCCTTGTGTAGATAATATACCAATGTGAGGAACCAATCACAATATGAATACCAAGAGTAGCCGGGAGACAAGATTGACATAAAGATTTTCTCCCGAGGTTCACTTGGTTGCCACCAAGCTAGTCCCCTTTGTGTCGACTACTCAAGTGGTGATTCGGTGGCTAATAGGCAATCACAAGCCTAGCCCACTACTCGGGCGCCACAAGAATCCACCCAAATGAGAGTAACTCAATCACACGAGCAATCCACTAGAGTTACCCTTTGGCACTCCGCCGAGGTGGGTACAAGCCCTCTCACAATCGTCGAAGCCGGCCACAAACAATCACCAATATGTGCGAAAGCTTCCTCAATCACCCAAGCCGTCTAGGTGTTGGCAAACACCAAGGATAACAAGAAATCCCGCGGCGATGACAATGACCAAGTGCCACTAAGATGGAATGCAATGATCAATGCACTTAGTTCACTCAAACTCTCACAAGAATGCAATTGAAGCAAAGAGAGATGAGTTGGGAGCCTTCTCAAGCAAGCACAAAGTGTGAGAATGAAAGGGAGGTGCAAGAGAGAGCCCTAGGAGCCGGCCAAAACATATTTATAGCCTTCACCAAAAGACTAGTCATTTTCTTCCCTTTTCTCCAATGTCTGTGTAGCTTCGGACGCTGCTGCGGATGCTACACCACCTGGGGTCTGGACCAACACGCGCGCGTCCGGACCCTTCACCGTTTGAATCTGTCTGTTGGCGCCTTCACCTGTTGCAGCCACGTGTCTCCGGACGATGAGAACAGTAGAGCTTCGGACCAAAGACGCCTACGTCCAGACTCTATGCAGAGTCAGTCTAGAGAGCTCCGGGCTCTGGACGGTTGTCCGAAGTGCCCTGTTCGGACATTACCTAGCGTCCGTATGCTCCACCAGAGAATTCCAGTAAGCTCCAAAGTTCCGGATGCTGACCACCATCCAGACCTCCTGTCCAGAGAAGGCTGAGGCTATGGTATGCCTCCAGACGCAACGCCGTTGGTCCAGACAACATCTTGCTAGTGTTCGGACCTGTGTCCGGAGGTCTATCTCGATCTAAAACGAGCTGCCTTATTCATTCCAAGCTTCCATATGCTAACACCATGTGATCCAAACACTTGTGTTTAGTGTTAGCCTTTGCTTTATATTTTCTTTGATTTTACTTCACATTTTCATGGCACTTAGGTTCATTTTATATATTCAATGCAAATGAACTAGTGGCACATGATAACCGCAATCGACACAAAATTTCCCTCATTGATAGTACGACTATCTATCCTAAATATGATCACACTCTCTATAGTGTCTTAATCACTAAACAAAAAATGGCCCTATGAAATACCTTTGCCTTGAGCACATTTTTGTTTTTCTCTTTCTTCTTTTCCTTGTCCATGGAGCACTTGATTCATCATGATCCTTCATCTAGCTCCATATGTCAAGTTGGATCACCCTAGCTAGATCACATGCTCAAGCCATAGGGTTAGTCCATAGGTTCATCAATTAACCAAAACCAAACTTGGGTTTTCAATCTCCCCCTTTTTGGTAATTGATGACAACCTTTTACAAATAAATATATTGAATGAATATTTCAACTTTGGTAGTATTAGCTCCCCCTACATATGTAATTTATAAGTTTGGTTCAATTTGATCACATATGTATGAATAAGAATTGTGGGAGAGTGAATGCTACCAAATGATGCTAAGGTATAAAGAATGGACCTTTGAAGTGTGATACCAATCGGAGGGCAATATTAAACCATCCTTAGCACCATGAATGCCTAGAAACCACTTGAGAGCAAACTTGAAATACCACTTGAAAAATTTAAACATTACCTATACAAGCTATTACTTCAAGCATCATGTTGATCAAGTTTCTATCATTCACCACACAAGCATGAATATTTTCAAAATTAAATAAATACAATGCAAACAAGCACTTATGAATGCACAAAGAATATGCAACAACTTGATTCATAGGCTTGCTCCCCCTACTTGTGTGCTTATATTTTTCAAAATATTTCTTTGTGATCTTATTTACTTCTCCCCCCTTGTCATCTATTATCATAAAAGATGTGTTAAAATTAAAGATTATTGGAGAGAAGCTTAGTTGTGGTTCAATCTAGATTACTTGCCCCCAAAGTATTTAACTCGGTTTAAACCATGGACAAGCTTGTTCACACATTCTAGAATGGTTATCTTGACCATGTTGAGCTAAACATTTGAAGTTCATATTCTAGATCAAACACTATGATTGCAAGCCCACAAAAATGTCATATGCTACCACTAGATCATGTCAAACATGGAAGCAATAGTGGTACCATATAAGCATCAAATTCATTTGATTTTCATGAATGAGCCTAATGAATTGATGTCTAGATGCACTAGCAAGTCCTAATATTGGATGTATGACATGTCAATCAACTTTTACCTTGCTTTGCTCGAAGGAGAGGCATGTCATATATGGGGGGTGCATCAACACATATTTGAGAAGTCAAGAATGTTCAATTCATTCCTTAGCTTGCAAAATCTCTTCTCATCTAATGGCTTGGTGAATATATCGGCAAGTTGATCATCGGTGCCAACACTTGTAATTGTAATATCACCCTTTTGTTGATGATCCCTTATAAAGTGGTGCCTTGTGTCAATGTGCTTGGTTCTTGAATGTTGAACCGGATTATTGGTTAGCTTCACCGCACTTTCATTGTCACATAGCAATGGCACTTTCTTGAATTTGATTCCAAAGTCATTCAAAGTTGCCTTCATCCAAAGTCATTGAGCACAACAACTACCCGCACTTATGTATTCGGCTTCGGTGATAGAGAGTGCAACACTATTTTGCTTCTTTGATGACCAAGATACAAGTGACACGCCTAGCAATTGACATGTGCCCGATGTACTCTTTCTATCAACCTTGCATCCTACATAATCGGAGTCCAAATATCCAATAAATTCAAAGTTAGACCCCTTGGGATACCACAATCCAACATCTTGTGTATGCTTCAAGTACCTCAATATTCTCTTTGTAGACTTCAAGTGACTTTCTCTTTGAGAGGCTTGGAATCTTGCACACATGCATACACTAAACATGACATCCGGCCTTGAAGCGGTCACATAGAGTAAACTTCCAATCATAGACCGATACAACTTTTGATCCACCATGTTTCCACTAGCATCACTATCCAAGTGTCCATTAGTGCCCATTAGAGTGCTAATGCCTTTTGAATCTTCTAGGCCAAACTTCTTCATCATATCTTTGATGTACTTGCCTTGACTTACAAATGTACCATTCTTCAATTGCTTGATTTGAAGTCCAAGGAAGTAGCTAAGTTCACCAATCATTGACATTTCAAATTCATTTGCCATCATCTTGCCAAATTCTTCACAAAATTCTTGATTGGTTGAACCGAATATCATATCAACATAGATTTGTAGCACAAATAGATCCTTGCCAAGCTTCTTAGTTAAGAGAGTGGTATCAACCATTCCCATGATGAACCCTTTGGATAAGAGAAAATCTCTCAATCTTTCATACCATGCTCTAGGTGCTTACTTCAAGCCATATAAAGCCTTTCTCAACTTGTACACATGGTTGGGCTTCTTATCATCTTCAAAACCAGAAGGTTGTTCAACATAGACTAGCTCATTGATATATCCATTTAAGAAAGCACTCTTCACATCCATTTGGTATAGCTTGATGTTGTGTGCACATGCATAGGCCAATAGAATTCTTATTGCCTCTAATCTTGCAACCGGTGCATAAGTTTCTCCAAAGTCAAGACCCTCAACTTGTGTATAACCTTGAGCTGTCAATCTTGCTTTGTTTCTCACAACTATACCATCTTGATCTTGCTTGTTTCTAAATACCCATCTTGTGCCAATCACATTGTAGTTATTGGGTCTTTCAACTAGCTCCCAAACTTGATTTCTTGTAAAATTGTTGAGCTCTTCATGCATTGCATTGAACCAATCAACATCTTGTAAGGCCTCTTCAATCTTGGTTGGCTCTATGGATGATACAAATGAATAGTGTTCACAAAAGGATGCCAATCTTGATCTTGTTTGCACACCACTTCTAATGTCACCAACTATTTGATCAATGGGGTGATCTCTTGCAATGTTGGTTGGTTAGAGGATAGGTAGTTGATTGCTTGAGCTTGGTTGAGATGAACTAGCAACTTGTTGATCTTGTACTTGAGAACCACTAGCTTGCACATAAGGTGAGTTGAGCACTTGATCTTTGTCATCTTCGATGTCAATCACTTGTCTTGGCCTAATATCACCAATATCCATGCTCTTCATAGCATTTGCCAATTGAGATCCACTCACATCATCTAGATTCTCATTTTCAACTTTAGAGCCATTGGTTTCATCAAATTCAACATCATGAACCTCCTCAAGCACACCACTAGCCGAATTCCACACTCTATAGGCTTTACTTGTGGTTGAGTAACCAAGTAAGAACCCCTCATCATATTTCTTATCAAACTTTCCAAGTCTTGTGCCTTTCTTCAAGATATAGCATTTGCAACCAAACACTATAAAATATGCAATGTTGGGCTTTCTTTCATTCGATAGCTCATATGGTGTCTTCTCCATCATTGGGTGACAATATAGCCGGTTGCTAGAGTAGCAAGCAGTGTGGATAGCTTCGGCCCAAAAGGAGTGAATCACATTGTACTCACTAAGAATAGACCTTGCCATATCAATCAATGATCTATTCTTCCTCTCAACAAGGACATTTGATTGTGGAGTGTACTTGGTCGAGAATTGATGTTTGATTCCAAGTTCATCACATAGCTCATCAACTTTTGTATTCTTGAATTCACTACCATTGTCACTTCTCACTTTCTTGATGGTGGTCTCAAACTCATTGTGACACCTCTTGACAAAAGATTTGAAGGTGGCAAATGTATCACTCTTGTCATTGAGAAAGAATACCCAAGTATATCTTGTAAGATCATCAACTATCACAAATCCATACTTGTTGCCTCCAATACTAGTGTATGTTGTTGGTCCAAAAAAGTCCATGTGCAACAACTCAAATGCTCTACTAGTTCTCATCATGCTCTTCTTTGGATGGGTGTTTCCAACTTGTTTGCTGGCTTGACAAGAGCTACAAAGTTTATCCTTATCAAACACAACATCTTTCAAGCCCCTTACTAAGTCATGCTTAATCAATCTATTCAATTGCTTCATTCCAACATGACCAAGCCTTCTGTGCCATAACCAACCCATACTTTATTTGGTGAGCAAGCTAGGAAGTAGACAATTGTGATTCACTAGTATTGAAAGCAACTAGGTAGAGGTTCTCATATCTAAAGCCTTTGAAGATCAAGTTTGAACCATCTACACTAATGATCTCAACATCATCTATTCCAAATATGCACTTGAATCCAAGATCACACAATTGAGCTATCGATAGCAAATTGAAGTTCAAGCTCTCAACTAGCAAGACATTTGATATGCTCAAGTCATTGGATATTGCAATCTTACCAAGCCCCTTGACCTTGCCCTTGCCATTATCACCAAAAGTAATACTATCAATGCCATTACTGGTGTTGGAGTTAGATTGATTTGAACATTCTAGATTCCCCAGTCATGTGTTGAGTGCACCCACTATCAAGCACCCAATGCCTTCCTCCGGCTTTGTAATTCACCTACAAAACAAATTAGTTCTTCTTAGGTACCCATACTTGTTTGGGTCCTCCAAAGTTAGTGACCAAGGATTTTGGCACCCAAATTACCTTCTTCTTTGGGCCAACAATGGGTGTACCAACATAGTAGCCATGATACCATCTCTACCGGTAAGCATATAACATGAATCAAAATGGATAGAGGTAGCTTTAGCAAACTTTGTATGGCTCATGTTAAGTTTGCAATATTGGTCAACATGTCCCACTTGCTTATAACTATTGCAATACCGACAATTGTTTCTCACAAAGCTAGGCTTTGGAGTCACAAAGGCCGACTTGCCTTTCTTGGGGGTATAGCCCAATCCCTCTTTGCAAAGGGAGAATCTTTGGCTACCCAAGCACTTTAGCAAGCGAGCATCTCCACCATACGTCTTACCCAAAGCATGAGTGAGTTCATTAACATCATTTTTCAATTTTTCATTTTCACTCACTAGTGTAGCATCAACCTTTGAGATATCACTAGTGGATGTGCAAGTGGATGTGCTAATGTTGGTTGGTGCAATAATGATAGGAGTGAAAAATGATTCATCTAGAATATCACAAGTAACTCCAATATCACATGATGCAACAACCTTATCCTTGTTTTGATCAAGGAGGGAGGAGTGAGCCTTTTCAAGCTTCTTGTGAGTCCTCTCAAGCTTCTCATGGGCTTCCATTAGCCTCTCATGAGTACCATTGAGCTCATAAAAGGATTGTTCAAGAGCCTTAAGCTTCTTGTTCAATTCTTTGCACTCCTTCCTCTTTGTCTCAAAGCAAGCAGAAGTTTGCTTCATCATATCCATGAGTTCCTCCTTGGAGTACTCCTCCTCATCATCACTACTATCATCATCACTCATATCACAAGATTATACCTTAGTTTCCTTAGCCATGAAACATGATGGAGTGTCAAAGATGGATGGCTTGTTGTTGATGGCAATGCTAGTCAATGCCTTCTTCTTAGACTTCTTCCTCTCATCATCACTAGAATCATCATCAGAGGAACCATCACTATCCCAAGTCACCATGTATGATTCACCCTTCTTCTTCTTGGTGAATTATAGCTTCTTCTTCTTCTCCTTCTTGTCATGCTTCCCTTTCTTCTTCTCGTCATCATCATCACTATGATTGGGGCAATCCGCAATCATGTGATCGGTGCTCTTGCACTTGTAACATCTTCTCACATATTCCTTGCTCTTGAAGTTTTCTCCTCTTTCTAGCACTATAGCCTTTCTTCTTCATAAATTTGCCAAACTTGCGCACGAAGAGGGCCATCATCTCATCATCAATGTCACTTGCATCTTCATCATCACTTGACTCTTGCTTTCTTGCTTTGCTCTTGCTCTTGGATGATGATCCCTTGAATGCTAAGCTCTTCTTTTTCTTCTCTTCTTCCTTGACCTCTTCTTCTTCACTTTCTTCATTGTATTGCTCTTCAGTCATGATCTCACCAAGTACTTCATTGGGGGTGATGCTAGTCAATCCATCTCTTCTAATGATTTGCCTCAAGGTCTTGAATCTCTTGGACAAGCAACCAAGGAACCGGTTGGAGAAGTCCTCATCCTTCACCTTCTCACCCAAGCTCTTGAGATCATTGATGATCACTTAGAGCCTATGAAACATCTCCGGAATTGATTCATCATCCTTCATCTTGAAGTGAGATAGCTTGTCCTTGAGCATGTATAGCTTGGCACTCTTTATCGTTGCAGTGCCTTCATATGTGTCTTCTATTCTCTTCCACACTTCACTTGCTCTATCAAGATCCTTGATTTGCTCAAACACCTTTGAGTCAATACCATTGTATATGACATTGAGCGCCATGGTATTGCATTGCTTGTTCTCTTGCTCTCTAGGTGTCATGCTATTGGTGTCAAGAATGACATATTGCCTTTCGGTCACATCCCACACCTTCTCATGAATTGAGCCTAAATGCATTTTCATCTTTCTCTTCCAATAATCAAAGGATGTGCCATCAAACATTGGCGGTTTACTCCCCACATGGTTTAATGATGTTTGAGCCATCACTAACACCAAAGATTGTTAAGCCTTGATAATAGAGGTGACCATAGCTCCGATACCACTTGAAAGGTCCTAGATGGCTAGAGGGGGGGTTAATGGCCTATTAAAAAATTCCACAAGACACTAGAGAAAAAATTCCCCTTTGTGTCGACTACTCAAGTGGTGATTCGGTGGCTAATAAGCAATCACAAGCCTAGCCCACTACTCGGCGCCACAAGAATCCACCCAAATGAGAGTAACTCAATGACACGAGAAATCCACTAGAGTTACCCTTCGGCGCTCTGCCAAGGTGGGTACAAGCCCTCTCACAATCGTTGAAGCCGGCCATGAACAATCACCAATACGTGCCAAAGCTTGCTCAATCGCCCAAGCCGTCTAGGTGTGAGCAAACACCAAGAATAACAAGAAATCCTGCGATGATGACGATGACCAAGCGACACTAAGATGCAATACAATGATCAATGCACTTGGTTCACTCAAACTCTCACAAGGATGCAATTGAAGCAAAGAGAGATGAGTTGGGGGCCTTCTAAAGCAAGCACAAAGTGTGAGAATGAAAGGGAGGTGCAAGAGAGAGCCCTAGGAGCCGGCAAAAACATATTTATAGCCTTCCCCAAAAGACTAGCCGTTTTCTCCCCTTTTCTCCAATGTCTGCGTAGCTCCAGACGCTGCTCTGGACGCTACACCACTTGGGGTCCAGACCAACACGCGCGCGTCCAGACCCTTCACCGTTTGAATCTGTCTGTTGGCACCTTCGCCTATTGAAGGCACATGTCTCCGGACGATGAGAATAGTAGAGCTCCGGACCAAAGACGCCTGCGTCCAGACTCTATGCAGACTCAGTCCAGAGAGGTCCCGAGCTTCGGACGGTTGTCTGGAGTGCCCTGTCCGGGCGTTACCTAGGATCCGGACGCTCCACCAGAGAAGTCCAGTAAGCTCCAAAGCTCCGGACACTTGTCCGGAGTCCGCCTTCAAATGCTGACCACCGTTCGGACCTCCTGTCCAGAGAAGGCTGAGGCTAGGGTATGCCTCCAGACGCAACGCCGTTGGTCCGGACAGCATCTTGCTAGCATCCGGACCTGTGTCCGGAGGTCTGCCTCAATCCAAAACGAGTTGCCTTCTTCATTCTAAGCTTCCATATGCTAACACCATGTGATCCAAACACTTGTGCTTAGTGTTAGCCTTTGCTTTATATTTTCTTGGATGTTACTTCACATTTCCATGTCACTTAGGTCCATTTTATATATGCAATGCAAATGACCTAGTGGCACATAATAACTGCAATCGACATGAAATTTCCCTTCTTGATAGTACGACTATCTATACTAAATGTGATCACACTCTCTATAGTGTCTTAATCATTAAACCAAAAATGGCCCTATGAAATACCTTTGCCTTGAGCCCATTTTTGTTTTCTCTTTCTTCTTTCCTTGTCCATGGAGCACTTGATTCATCATGATCCTTCATCTAGCTCCATATGTCAAGTTGGATCGCCCTAGCTAGATCACATGCTTAAGCCATAGGGTTAGTCCATAGGTTTCATCAATTAACCAAAACCAAACTTGGGCTTTCAGGTGAGCCACCGCCGCCACCTCTCCTCACCCCTTAGGATTAATTTGGAAGAAGGGGGAGCAAACCCATGGAAGGAAAAACCCCCACTAACAACTAACGTATTAACTAAAATGATATCCCCATGGATCTCCTACCCCGGGAAAAGTCTAGGATCCCAGAGGCATTTGAGTTAATTTCCAAATTAAACCTTAGGTGGCTGTCAGCGTGAGCCGAGAATGAATCGAATGGGAGAGTGGAGGATAAAGTGGTGGGCAGGGGTGGTGGAGGAGAGAACAAATCTATGGGAAATAGAAGGGTAGGTATATATGAAGTGACTATTTGAACTACTTCGGCTGACCGTCTATAAGAACATGACTTAAGACCGTTTTGACTTTATTCTCTAGTTCTGCCTTGTAATACTGTAGGTGGTACTAAAACCCCATAGTGATATTAGCATTGCCAGTTTTGATGTAACTAGCAGTACTAATTAATTATCGCAATCGGTTTTGTTTAACCTATAATGATAGACTATCACTGTGTGTTTTCACTACTACAAAATTTATTTTGCACAACACTTGGGTTTTATTAACCGTGGCGGTTAAAAACATAAAATGCCACGGTTAATGGGTGCCTACAAAGGCCATCGGCTAGGGGTCACAACCGCCACGGTTAATGCATTAACCATGGCGGTTGGTATAATATACTGCCACCGTTAATGTCTATCAACCATGGCAGTTATTGTTAAACAACCGTCACGGTTAATGCATTAACTATGGCGGTTGATGTTACTTAACCGCTATGGTAAACATAGATTAACCATGGCGGTTATTATTAAGTTAACCGCCATGGTTAAGTCTGTAGTATAAATACAGTTGCCCCATTCTTCTTCCCCGCGGATCCTTCTCCATTTTTTATGGTTTTGAGCTCAAAACCATCAAATTGACCACTTTTTGAGGGGGGAGGTTTTTCCCTTTGATTCGGTGAAGGGTGGCACTGCAAAAGGTTGTCTTTTACTCTCCAACACTCGGTTTTCTCCCCTTTTGATGATTTGGGTGCTTTTCTCTAATCTAGATCTAGATCCAATGGAGAGGAGAGAGAATAGGAGATCTAGTGCTACACACACATTGGGGAGGTTTTGCCCTTGGATGTGGTGAAGGGTGGCACCGGAAGACGTTGACTTTTACTCTCTAACACTCAGTTTTCTCTCTTTTTGATGCTTTGGGTGCTTTTCCCTAATCTAGATCTAGATCCAATGGAGAGGAGAGTGAATAGGAGATCTAGTCCTACACACAAGTTGGGGAGGTTTTGCCTTTGGATTTGGTGAAGGGTGGCACCGTAAGACGTTGACTTTTACTTCTAACACTCAATTTTCTCTTTTTTGGATGATTTGGGTGCTTTCCAATAGATCTAAATGAGAGGAGAGAGAATAGTAGATCTAGAGCATGCTAATTTGATTTTTTGTGCGTTTGAAAGGTTATGGAGCATAGGGATGAGTGGATGTACAAGACATCGAGGATGGAACTAACTTTCCTAGAAAATGTGAGGAAGAAGTTTATGCCCGTTGCGCAGAAGCATCGCCTCAGTCTGGATCGGGAGCTCATGGTTTGTCCATGCAATGACTGCAAGAATCGGTTTGCCCAGAAAAATGCAGTTGTGCAATCACACCTTGTACGATATGGTTTCATTAAGGATCCAAACTACATTGTGTGGAAGTTTCACGGCGAGAAAGAGCCGAGTGTCACCAATGAACATGGGGGATCCTCGTCGATGACATCCACAGTGGCGTGTGGCGATGGAGGACACCAACAACCCACTACAAGACTGAGCATAGATGATCAAAGTTGTGACTACATCACTATTGCCGATCTGCTCCAAGACGACGATGATGGCGCTGGGAATGATGGTGAACCGATGATTGATATGTTGCGACCCGAGGATGCAGAGCTTCTTGAGGAGATTGCTAATCGTGAGGACCATGACGATGTTCTGTTTGGCAATCCAAAGTGGCTAGAGAATATCAGGGAGATGAAATAGGTAACAATTGATCTCCTCTACCCGGACGGTGGTGAATGTCCAAAGCATTGCATGACATTGCATTTCGTCCTCCAGATGCTGATGTGCAAGGCTCGCTATGGGATAACCGACTCAGGCTTCAATGACATATTACGCATCATTGGTGAAATGCTACCAGAAGGTAACAGGGTGCGTGTCAATACATATGGAGCGAAGAAGCTGATCAGGCCAGTAGCGATGAAGCTTCAAAAGTTTCATGCATGTCCTAACCACTGTATTCTGTTTCGAGGTAAGTATGATAATGCATAGAGTTGTCCGAACTGCGGCACGAGCCGCTATAAGAAGAATGTCGGTTGTCGCGCGAACGACGAGGAAAGACCATCAAGGGGGGCAAAGAAGAAGAAGACGGACAAGAACCATTTGTCACCTGTTGAGGACGAAGAAGAAGAGGGTTACACACAGAGGAAAAGTCCTGCCCTGTCAGTGTGGTACCTTCCTGTCATCGACCGGCTACGTGCATTATTCGGGAACCCAGAGGATGCCTAGCTCATGTCCTGGCATGCATCACCTCAGTGTATCAAGGGCGATGGCAAGCTGCGACACCCCTCCGATGGTAAGCAGTGGAAGCGGTTCGATGCCATGTTCGCGAAGGAGTTTGGGGACGAGCCGAGGAATGTCAAGTTTGCACTGAGTACGGATGGGATGAATCCGTTCGGTGACCTCAGCAGCACGCACAGCACCTGGCCAGTCACCCTCACCATATATAACCTACCTCCGCACCTATGTCAGAAGCGCAAGTATTTTCTACTGACAATGCTTATCTCAGGACCAAGGCAGCCCGGCAACGATATAGACGTGTTCCTAGAGCCGTTGATGGAGGATGTGCAGAAACTATGTGTTGAAGGGGTCTGGATGATGGATTCATCCCTAAAGAAGGAGTTCACTCTAAAAGCCATCATCTGTGTCACCATCACAGACTAACCTGGTCATTTTTCACTATCGGGATAGATTAAAGGGAAGACTATTTGCGTAGTCTGCATTGATGGTACCTGCTCCACTTATCTTAGTGGATCCCAGAAGACGGTGTACATGAATCATAGAAGATTCCTCCCCAAGAGGCATAGGTACCGTCATTCTTCGATGAATCAGTTCTTCGATAACCAGGCCGAGCCACAGACTGAGCCGGAGAGGACGAGGTACGGGCCAAAGGTGTTTGACATTGTGAATGACATTAACTTCGAGTTTAGAAAGAAGAAGAAAGAGGACGAAGATGGGCAGAAGAAACCAAGGAAGAAGAGAAAGCGGATGACGAGGACGAAGAAGCACCTATCGTGAAGGTTTCATTCAAGAAGCAGTCATGTTTCTTCAAGTTCCTGCCATACTGGAAGGAGTTCAATATACTGCATGCCATCGACTACATGCACCTAGAGAAAAATGTCTTCGAGAGCTCGATCGGGGTCCTCCTTGACATGAGGACTAAGACAAAAGATGGTCTCAAGTCATGTATGGACCTTGTGAAGCAAAACATCAGGCACGAAATCCACCGAACACCGGCGGGACAAAGTGGAAATAAAGTTGACCTTCCAGGCGTGAGCTACAACGTGACGCGGGATGAGAGGAGGGCTTTCTGCAAGTGTCTTAGGGATGTAAAGGTCCCAACCGGTTTCTCTTCCAACATCAAGAGTCTGGTCTCGATGAAAGACCTGACAATGACCAACTTCAACTCCCATGACTACCACATAATGTTGTCTGTGTTCCTTCCTATTGTGATAAAGGTTATCGGTCCAAAGTACGTGAAGATGGTCATAACACGCATGTCCTATTTCTTTAACCGCATCACACAAAAGGTCATCGATGAAGCTGAGCTGCCTGCCCTAAGAGAGTTTATCGCAGAGACGCTTTGCCAGCTTGAGATGTGTTTACCACCTTCTTTCTTCGATATTATGCCACACCTAATGATGCACATCGTCGATTAGATAGAGGAACTTGGTCATGTCTACTTGCACCAGATATGGACGTACGAGCGATTCATGTCCACCCTCAGCAGATACGTCCATAACCGTGCTTACCTGGAGGGCTCCATGATCGAGGCATACACAACAGAGGAGGCCATTAATTGTTGCACGAGATACATCCGAAATGGAAATGCTATTGGGCTGCCCGTCCACCTGGACGAAGGCAGAACAACGGGTATGGGGTGCACGGGGAGGAAAGTACGCACTGATATAGACGAGGAAATCTTGGAAGAAGCCCATCACACCATCCTTAATCAGTTAGTGTCGATGGAACAGTGGGTCAAGCAGCACCTGAACGAGATTCATCACACTACAGCCGGTCGCACAGAGGCATGGTACAGAGACAACACAAGATCAAGTTCACCACCTGGATCCAAAAAGCAGGACATCCCCACCGACGGAAGCACTGAAGAATCTAGGCTTGCATCCGGACCATCCAGCCAAATCACCACGTGGCAAGGGTATCGCATCAATGGATACAGGTTTCACACGAAAGAGAAGGACAAGAAGAGTGCGGCACAGAATAGTGGTATTCTATATAAGGGCATTGACGAGGCGACAATGCAGATGAAGTTATTCTACGGGCAGATCGAAGAGATATGGGAACTTGACTACGACGGTGACCTCGAGATACCCATCTGTCGGTGCAATTGGGCCAACCCGAAGGGACTTGATATAGATGAATATGGACTAACCACCATTGACCTACAAAGGGTCAGCTACAAAGATGATGATTGGGTACTCGCAAACCACGTCGCGCAGGTAGCCTACTACAAGAAGCCCAGAGATTCCAACAAGCATGTGGTTGTGTCAGGAAAGCAAAGGATCAATGGAGCCGATGGAGTCCAGAGTCCTGAAGAATACAACAACTACCAAGAGATCTCGCTCTTTACCGATCATCCACACAAGATCAAGGTCGTCGAGAACCGCATCAACAAGACCAAGATGAAGCCCTAGTTCCGCCCCGATGGCGAGAAGAAGACCGTTATAGGATCACTTCCAGCAAAATGATATATGTGAGTAATAATGTATTTATTGATTAACAACTGAGAACTTTTATGTTTTCACACCTATATGTAATAATGTACTCACTTATTCATTAATAATGTACTCTACTACACTCTACTACTTTACTACTACTCATACTACTCTCTACTACTACTCTACTTTCTTTACTACTACTCATACTACTCTCACTACCTCTACTACTTTACTACTACTCATACTACTCTCTACTACTACTCTCTACTACTACTCATACTACTCTCTACTACCTCTACTACTTTACTACTACTCATACTACTCTCTACTACTACTCATACTACTCTCTACTACCTCTACTACTTTACTACTACTCATACTCATACTACTCTCTACTACTACTCATACTACTCTCTACTACACTCTACTTTCTTTACTACTATTCATACTACTTTCTACTATACCCTCTACTACTTTACTACTCTCTACTACTTTACTACTACTCATACTACTCTCTACTACCCTCTATTACACTCTTCTACTACTCATACTAACATCTACTATGTTGTACTACTTAACCGTGGCGGTTATCCTAAAACAATCGCCACCGTTAATACCTATTAACCGTGGCAGTTGCCTTAGAGCAACCGCCATGGTTAATATTAACTGTGGCAGTTATGTTACACAAACCGCCACGCTTAATCGTTCCTATATAAGCCGGTGTTGGCACCCTTCTTCCTCCATCTTCCTCCTCGGCGCCGACACCACCCTGAAGGGCTGTCGAATCCACCGGCCGCCCTCCCTCTCTGACGACCCACCATCGCACCCCTCTTCCTCCTCCGCCCTCGCCCCTATCCCTCGCACTGCCGTCGTCATCCCCCCGCCTCAATCCACGGCCGGAGCGCCGCCCTCGTTCTCGCTCCGCCCTCGTCATCCCCCCGCCTCAATCCGCGGTTGGAAGCGCCAGCGTCGTCCTCGCCCCGCCCCTGCCCGATCCGTGGCCGGAAGCACCGCCCTCGTGCGTCCTCGCCCCGCCCTGCCCTGATCCGCGGCCAGGAGTGCCTCCCTGATCCGCGTCCGGAGCGCCGCCACTCGTCTTCGCCGGCGCCATTCATTTTTCAGCGGCGACGACCGCCCAGCAGGTATGCTCACTCCCTTTTCCCCCCTCCTTCCTTCCTTTCCGAAGCCCAGCACACCCAAACCCTAAGCTATTTTGGCTAGTAATGATCCTTTGTTTATGCACACCCAAACCCTAAGCAGGCAATGTTGAAATGTTACTATCGTGCTTGAAATGTTGAAATGTTACTTTGTTCATTTACAGAGCATGCCACTATTGTGCTTGAAATGTTGAAATGTTACTAAACTTTGTCAACTAATACTGAAATGAGTGGGTTCATATATATAGGTGATCTTTGTCAACTAATGCTGAAATGTTGAAATGTTAGTGAACTTCCATTACTGAACTTTTCAGAAATTTTGAAATGTCTAAAACTACTCCTCTTTACTACTCTCACTCCACTTTACTACTGCTCTCTATCTACTACTCCTCTTTATTTACTACTCCCCTACTACTTCTCTATCTACTACTACTCCCCTACTACTGCTCTATCTACTACTACTCATACTACCCCTACCCTCTACTACTCTCTACTACTCCTACTCTCTACTGCTACTGCTCCTCCACTACTACCCTACTACTCATACTAATAATGGTATTGGCTGGCTGTTGCTATCTACTTCTCCTATCTTCTGCCTATTTTGATTACTACTCCTCTACTACTGCTACTCCTCTACTACTGCTACTGCTCCTGCTCCTCTACTACTACCCTACTACTCTACCCTCTACTATTCTCCCCTACTACTACAAGGCTGGACTTTCCTCTCTACTGCCTATTTTGATGCCTATGTGACAAGATGGTGCCTATTTTGATTATTACACACTGAGCAAAGTGTCTTAGGTTCATGATGTTTTTTCAATTTGGAAATGATGATGGCTATTTCAATTATTACATACTGAGCAATGTGCAGTAGGTATATGATGTTATTTTGCTTCTTGAACATGATGATGGCTATTTTGAGTTGTGTAAACAGTTATTGGCGCAAGAGGAGCACCTTTAGGTGCGACAGCCGCGCCATAGTTGTTTACTAGATTTTTTTGCTTTCCTCTAATAAATACACGTGTACATTGCAATGATGAAAAATTGTATATTAACTGAGACCTAAGGCACTTTGCAATGATGTTGATTCTAAAAATCCAAGATTGGGAGCATATATAAGGCACTTCTTGTTTGTGGGCAGTTGTTATGTGTCTTGTACTACTACCCTCTACTACTATACTGCTGCTCTACTGCTGTCCACTACTACTATGCTGCTCTACTACTCTCTACTACTGCTCTGTATTGTTGCTCTTCTACTCTCTACTACATTGTACTCCTCTACTACTACTCATACTACTCTCTACTACTACTGCTACTCAGTACTGGTCTCTACTACTGCTACCCTCTACTCTGCTCTATACTCATACTACTCTATCTTACTACTGCTGCTCTCTGTTGTTGGGCTCTCTACTACTGCTGCTGCTTCATTGCAGTCATTTTTACTACTGTACTTCTGCACATTACTTATGCTGCCTATTTCAATTTGATCTACTTCTATTTCAATTTGAATCTGAGAACATGATGTCTATTTTGATATTTACACACTGAGCAAAGTGTCTTAGGTCAGTGATGTTTTTTCAATTTGGAAATGATGATGGCTTTTTCAATTCGTACACACTGAGCAATGTGAGTAGTAATATGATGTTATTGTGCTTCCTGAACATGATGTTGCCTTTTTTATTTGTAAACACTTGTTGGCGCAGGAGGAGCACCTTTAGGTGCGGCAGCCGCGCCATAATTGTTTACTAGAATCTTTGCTCTAATAAGTACACCTGCACATTGCAATGATGAAAATTTGTAATATGAACTGAGACCTAAGGCACTTTGCAATGATGTTGATTCTAAAAATCCAATATTAGGAGCACTTCTATACTTTGACTACTAGTCTCTACTAGTGTTGTTTATTTGTTGTTGTTCACTGTTGTTCAATGTTGTTAACTAATGCCTATGATGATAATAACAACCAACAATTGAGGTGGCTGCCTTTGTGCATTTGCCTTTTCTAAGGCTTTATGTGGAAGCTGTGGCTGTCTTTGTCATGTTATGTCATAACTCATCATGAGACACCTTCGGAAGGGCCGAATCCACCCTTCACTCCTAATGTGGCCTAGGGAGTGCAAGAGGGGTGTGCTCATGCATGGTAGACATACATTGAACAAACTACTCACCTTATTTTGCTTCCTTTTCAAAAGGCAGCTACTAATTTTGTACCTTTCTTCACATTTTGTATCCTACACCCAATGTACATGAAAAAGTGTAATGTTTTACTCCAAATGAATACAATTCATGATTCCGAATTAGTATCCATGTATTTTCAGATTCTCATATGTGAATGCAATACTCTCTCTTTTTTGTAGTAGATATATGACAGACCAACAAAGAGAAAAAGAATGGCGCGAGCCAAGCCCGGCCCCGAGTTATAAGGGCTCAGACGATGAGGGCTCAGACAAGTCCGCATCAGACGGTGAGGACATCCCCCCAAATCCACCTCAGACGGCGAGGACATCCCCACCAAGTCTGCCTTAGACGACGAGAGCATCTCGTATGAGGAGGAGGTATTCACACCGAGGGCCAGTAAGAAAGTAGCCACAGAGTTAGAAGTTGATCCCGATTGGGAGCCAGAAAAAGAGGCAGAAGAATAGGAAGAAGAAGAAACGGGGCCCTCAACTCGAGCATCTAAGACCCAAGGATGACACTTTCTAGATGATGAGCAACGAGTAAGTATATAATTAGCTTACACAACGTTGATTCGCCACACGTAAGTATACAACTAATGCAGGCTTATATATACTATCGATAGTTACCTACGGTGCGTATGTCTTTGGAGTTTCCCGACGATGAAGAAGAGGGCCATGCCTCGGGTCCCACACTGAGCCCTTCAGCTGCAACGGGAAGTGGCAACAACGACAAGAAGTCTGCCTTGAAGAGGGGCCAACATGGGAGGCACCAGGTAACCAAGAAGGTGCATGTCATCCACTAGATAGGGTCACAGGGAGAACCCTTAGCGCCACTGTCAGTCATCGGCACCTTCAGCAACCAATGCTCGTGTCTAGTCAGGGAGCACGTGCCGATCACGTACTTCAACTAGAAGACGGTGCCGACTAAACTCAAGGACAAAGTATGGACTGAAATCAAGAAATATTTCCAGTACCCACCAGACCAATACAATAAGGAGCGATGCAGGGGGCATGCGCTATTTATTACAGGCAAATCCCTTCGCACCCTCCGGGCCACACTGAACAAGAAGTATGTGAAGACCAGGAAGACACCCTTCGCGGACTACAACTTCATTAAAAAACACATCAGGGATGAGTATCTCGACAAGATGAGCACTAACAAAGCAAAGTCCAAGAGCCAGAAGTTCTTGGAGCTTGCAAAGAAGAACGAGCTCTCGCACCACCTAGGCATGACTGGGTACGTCGGTAAGAGGCCGATTTGAAGCCAGGAAGAAAGGGACGCAGAAGTGCCCGGGCAGAGTTATCCATTACAAGGCGTCGACGAGAGGTCACACGACTACTTCTATGCTCGTCGGCCGAAGAAGTTGAAGGAGGGAATGACCAAGTACAATGAGCCACAGACCGAGGTGGCAGAGAAGACTTTGCTCGCAGTCAAGGCAGCAAAGGAATGTTGGGAGTTCGTACCACGCAGGGACCACGACAAGCTCACCGAGGCGCTGGGAAACCCTGAGCACCGCCGGCGCGTCCGGGGTGTATCCTCGAGGCAGAGCTGGAAGAATGTGGGGTCATGGCAGTCCGATGCCGCCTCTTACCACACGAGGCAAGGATACAAGGAAGGATTATTCCATGCCGGCAAGGAAGCCGCGATGAAGGAAATGATTATGGGGTCGATACAAGATGCTTTCACGAGCATCGACCCAAAGATGGTGGAGCTGAGGACACACATGTTTCGCCAGGCTGGCAGGATGCCACAACAGGGTGAAGGTACCTCAGCACCCCAAAGGTATCCGGTCGATGAGATCGTGAAGACCACATACGTCCACCTCTTGGTGCCGTTTGGTAGAGCGGGAAGGAAGAAGAAGGTGGCGGAGGGCTCGGTAGACCCGCCCAACCCGGAAGACAGATTCCTAGGCAAGCCCATTCCGCCCGAGTATGCCAAGGTCACAGTAGCGTGACAGACGATCACCACGAGGATGATGAAATTGATTTCACCACTGAAGAGGGAGGCAGGACCCTCGCAAGTGCTTTGGGCACTAATGTGCTATGGAACAAGGACGACCTTCATTTCCCTCTGGATCCACCGTCGCCAAACAACTCTCAGCGGACACCAAATCCCCCAGGAGGCGGCCCAGGTGATGACACCAACGACGACGACAACGACGGTGTTGGTGGCCACCAAAGCCCAAGGTCGTAGCCCATCACGTAGCCCACATCCAAACACGAGCAAGCCACAGGGACAAGATGAAGGATCGGGCCACCAAACGCCGCCTCAAAGCCAGAGGAAAGTGGAGTGTCCACCACCGCCGAAGAAGCTAGAAGAAGAGGGGGACAAACCCGCCCATCTCAACGAGGTCGAATGGGAGGTGTGGAAAGCCACAGAAAATAACCAGTACACAACAACGTTCCAAAGGTACAAATGGCAACCAAACATTGCAAGGATAGTATGTGTGCACATATATATGATACTTACACACTCTTTTCTTGTCTCAATAACAGGGAGAAAACCCCGCCTATGTTTTGGCCCCTCAGTCCAGAGTGCCCTGCTAACTTTGAGAATGGCAAGTTCATGTTGCCGTTAGGGCAGCTTGTTGAGGAACCGTGGGAGATTAGAAGGTTCCATCTCTGGTATATGCATGCTTCGAGGTTAGCCATGAGGGAGTTTGTTCAGAGGGTACCCAAGGAGTGCTTCCTCTTGGAAGAGGACGCCTATTTCTCAATTTTCTTCCATGACATGCATAGAACGCTACGGCGCAAAGATCTTGATGTCACCCAAGTCATCCTGTTTGCCATGTAAGTTGTTGCACCTCTGCATCTCTATATAGCTAAGTAAGCTCATTATGATCGAAGTAATGTATGCAATGTTGACATTGCTGCTTGCAGGATGCAATCATATGTATGCAAGGAGTTGTCGCATAAGGTTATTTACCTATCTCCTATGCATATTACCGAGAGGGCCATCATTGGCCACGAGCTAATGGACACGAATCCGAAGCTAGCGAGCTTGAGAGGGATGGAGCGAGTGAACGCCATAGCTTTGATGCGAGGCGAGATCAAGTTCAGGAAGGGACACTACATTCTCAAAGCTATGAAGTAGCTCCAGGGAAAAGGGTGTATCCTTGCCGCTCACCAGTTTGGGTAAGTCCAAATGATACATGCATGCATGTTGGCTTCACCACGTTTCATATTTCAACAAAATCTTAGATCCATATTTTTTGAATGGTGTAGCATGGGCGACACGGGGCATTGGATTGTATTCATGATCTTTCCTCAGGATGGAATAGCGATCATATTAGACTCCATGCGGAACACAAACGTGCGAGGCTACAGACATTTTGAAGGATTTCTGCGATAGTATGATGTGACTACACCTATTTTCTTTTAAGCACTCAAAGTATATGATTGTATCTGATGTTTAACACTAGTGGCATGCACATTCAGCGCTTACAGGATGTACGTGGAAGACCCCGCCTGCGTTGACCGTAGGTTCGATAAGGTGAAGGAGGAGTGGGGCACAAAACTCAGGCTGAGGCGAGAATTCCCGGTAACACGACTAGTACTACTGCTATCCTACTACCACTACTACTACCCTACTACTACTTACTTCTACATATCTATATCTTACATCCAGTGTGCCAAGAAACCTGAAGGCTCACTCTTGTGTGGATACTATGCTTGTGAGTACCTCAGGAGATGCCAGAAATTTAGCCAAAACTAGCGGCAGCTCAAGAAAGGTATGGATTGGTGGATGAGACGAAATGTGAATCAAAAGACCAACACTCGCACAATAGCCGAGATTTGTAAGTTTGTCACCGATGAATGTGCTGAAGTTAGTGGGAAATTCTTCTACTCGGGCAACGCATTAGCTGCATTACCTCAGTACCGTAAGCTAGCTAATTGGAGAACCAACGGTTTGGACATGACTGACTACAAGCTACCAGACATCTTTGATTAGATGAACTTGTTATACATATATGTTTAATGAACTGTTGGACATGGTTATTTGTAATGAATGACTTGTTGTAACTTTGTGATATCGGTTCTCTGGAACAGGACAACACATTCATGTAATATCTGTTTAATCCATGTTTGTTGTTCTCTTATATAATCTGTGCTTCAATTTGAGGTTTATGTTCTCTTATATATAATCAGTGCTTCAATTTGAGAAAAATATTCTATTATATAATTCTGTGCTTGAATTTGAGGCTTATATATGTTCTCTTATATAATCTGTGCTTGAATTTAAGAAAAATGTTTTGAAATCCAATTTATAATTTTAAAAATATTTTTTTTGTTTTTTTGGAAAATATTAACCGTGGCGGTTGCTATAAGAAACCGCCACGGTTAATAACAATTAACGGTGGCGGTTGTCCTAACCTAACCGCCACGGTTAATGCCCCTATTAACCGTGACCATTGATCTATGGCTGTTGGAATAACCGCCACGGTTAATCTCTTTTAACCGTCACGGTTAATAAATCCTGTAGTAATGTTTAAAATAACTTACAGTGATGTAGCCGGTAGTGATAGACAGTTTTATAGTAGTGATATTTTTCTCTAGGGATGGAAATGGGCTACGTCGATCCATATAGGTTGTCCTCAAAGTCTAAAATTGGCCGATAGGGTTAAGACCTATTGGGTAAGATAGGTCGATTAAACCGTCCTAACATTTTTTCAAAATTTATTGGTGTTATTTATTTTTCCAAATAAGCATGGTTGGTCATAAGTTGTGTCACGTCACTTTGAAGTATACGGGGGAATATCTTATTTTGAAAGTGAAAATAGGTAAAGTAAAAAATCATAGTTCACTTGCAAACTTATTTAGTTTGTTGCATTGCTAAAAAAAACATAATGTGTTAACATGACAATTTTTAGTTTTGCGTCATCTTTTCTAGAAGCGTATATAGTATTCATGACTATGATAGTAGAAAAATATTTAGACTGATCCATAGTACTCACTTGGTCAGAGAGGCTATAACCTTAAGTGAAATGGGAAATGGGTTGACAATTGACCCTAACGTTTTCCTTGAGGTCGCGGCCATGTCCTTAATTGGGCTGTGATCGATCATTTCCATAAGTTTTCTCATTGAAAACAAATCTTACATAACATATTTCTTATATAAGCTACAAGCTACTCATCTGGTCCTAAATTTAATTAATTATAGAGTTGTCCAAAATCAAATTAACTATCTTAAGTTTGACCAAACCTATATTAAGGTATGTTATTAGATAGATCATTAAATTTATTGTTCATAGTACGTGTATTTATATTATTTGCAGTCATGTATGTCCATTTAATTTTGTCGATCTATGCAGTTGATCAAATTTAAACTAATATGACTTAGAACAACTTTAGGAGTAGAATTATTACTGTCTGACTGATGGAGTATAGTGCCCAGGAATGACATCATTTACAGTTCGTCAAGCACCCTCTAGTCTCCAACTATATACGATATGTTTGGCTGATCGTTTTTATGGCTGATAAGCTGGGCTGATATTATTTTTGTCTGTTTTGTTGTGAGATAAAAACAATATACCATAACTGATAAGCCGGGCTGATAAAGCGAATAGGGAGAATAAAGTATAGACTTTTATGATCCTCACTAAAAACCCCCATCCGCGATCAACCTGTGCTGATTAGACAATTTGGATTTAATATAGTTAAATGCTTGTGACGAGTGGCGAAGACAAAGCTATTATATAAGAATCAGATTTCGTCCAAACACTTGTTTCAGAGTAAACGCGGTGGCAAGTCCGAACTTGCAGGCAGAGTAATATAATACTCACAAAGAAAAAGAACGGCTTAGGCTAGAATATATAGAATAGATGCCTACGTGGATGTGGTTGATCTTGACCACCATGGGAGCCCTGTATGTCGCAGGCGAGTGCCTCCGTCTCCTCAGTTACCTTGCACTCTGCCTGAGAAAGCCAAAGGACCTCCGCCGTCGCTACGGCTCGTGGGCCGTCATCACCGGCCCGACGTCGGGCCTTGGGTTGTCGATGTCCATGGAGCTGGCGCGCGCGGGGCTGAACCTCGTCCTCGTCGACCGGGACCCCGCCAAGCTCCAGGACGTGTCCGCCAAGATCGCGAGGTGCCACGGCGTGCAGACCAGGACCGTGGTGTTCGACCTCTCCCTGGTGTCAACGGCCCAGGGGACGAGGCGATGCGCCGTCTCCGTGAAGCCATCGAGGGGCTGGACGTCGGGGTGCTGGTGAACAACGCCGGCGTGAACAAGCCGGGCGCGCTGTACCTGCACGAGGTGGAGGTGGAGGCGCTGATGAGGATGGTGCGGGTGAACCTGCAGGCGCTCACGGAGGTCACCACGGCCGTGCTGCCGGGCATGGTTCAGCGGAGGAGAGGCGCCGTCGTCAACATCGGCTCCGGGTCCGCGCTGGCCGTGCCCTCCTTCCCACTCTACTCCGTCTACGCCGCTACCAAACGGTACCTTTTTTTACTAGCTTGTATTTTAAAGTGTAAACATGTACTCCCTTTTAAGTTTTAGTACTACCTTAGCAGTGCTATAGTGATTCTTTATCCACTGTTTGTGCGGCTTTTCAATTTTTCTCCGCAGGTACGTTGCTGTGTTCTCGAAAAACCTTTACGTGGAGTACAAAAGTAAAGGAATCGATGTTCAATGTCAGGTGAGGATCAATGACAAAGCTTAATTGCGACGCCGCCGCCGGCCATGCATGAAACTGAACCCGATGTTTAAGTACTACCTAAACTAAACGTGCAGGTCCCATTGTACGTCGAGACGAACATGGTCTCCAGCGCGGCCAAGAATACTCTCTTCCCGCTGTTCGTGGTGGGCCCAGACGCTTGCGCCCGCGCGGCGGTGCGCTGGATCGGGCACGGCCCGCTGTGCGTGCCCAACCTGGTGCACCAGCTCCAGCGGTGGGCGGCGGCCTTCGTGCCGGAGATCCTTGGCGACACCTATCGCCTAGCGCTGCATCTGCATCAGCGGGCCATCTTCCGGATGCTCAGATCGTCCAGAGCGCCGCTGCCGCAGGGCAACGGCGGCGGTTCATCGCTGCACAAATTCTACTAGCAAAGCTACTACCAGTGAGATTGCAGCGCGGCGCGGCGTGGTGCACAAATTCTACTAGCAAAGCTACTACCAGCTCATATGTCGTTCTGTCGGGTTTTCGCATCACCCACGTAACCAGATTTGCTCTCACACATTGCGCTACTATAATAAAGGTCTTTATTAGTGTAAAAAAGAGGATTGGCCGATTCCCACAACCGTATTTAGAAAATAAAATGGATGTATACTTATCTGCATCCATCGAGAATGTAGTACTATGCGAAAGATTGTAAACGTTATTCATATACATGACTAATGACTAAATATATTGATTTTAGTGTTAATATTTATGTGAAAAAGCCCATTTGGATGAGATCCGCTCTCTGATTCTTCAACTCTGCTCTTCGAATCTTCAATGGAGTGATTTTATTGGATTTGTAGCAGAGAGCAGGGTGGAAGCTGATGAGAATTGATTCTCTGCTTGATCCCCACCGGTAACAAAGACCATGGTAAAGAATGTTTTTCTAGCTCCTAGTTTCTAATCCATATGCAGAAGTGATTTTCTCTTGTGAATCAGTTGATATTTTGAATGTTTGCCTGGTTAAAAGTATATGTGTTTTGTGCAGCCGGGGCAATTTATTAGAACTAGCCAACCTTTTGCTCACAAAAAATTTTCCCTTCTAAGCGCCTAACCTCTTCTCAACTCTGTCATCTATAGTGTTCCAATCTTTGTTGTTGTGCATCGGAATACTCAAATAGCAAAAAAGGATAAGAGCCTATTTTGCATCCAAATAAGTATTGTGAATATAGTGGCTCACGGTCTCTTGCTTGACCAAAGCAGAAGACTTGGCTTTTATAAAAGTTAAATTTAAAACCGGACAATTGTTCAAAACTGCATAAAAGCAGAATTTTTGAGCTATTCTTTTCATACTAGTAATATGAAGGAATATTAATTTTTTGTAAGACAAAAAATATGATAAACATTACTACATAATTTATTTTGCATAGCACTTGGGTTTTATTAACCGTGACGGTTAAAAGCATGAACCGCCACGGTTAATGGGTTCCCAGAAATGCCATCGGCTAGGAGTCACAACCGCCACGGATAATGTGGCGGTTGGTATAATTTGACCGCCACGGTTAATGGATATTAACCATGACGGTTACTGTTACCTAACCGCCACAGTTAATGCATTAACCGTGGCGGTTGATGTTACTTAACCGCCACGGTAAACATAGATTAACCGTGGCGGTTATTATTAAGTTAACCGCCACGGTTAAGTCTGTAGTATAAATACAGCTGCCCCTTTCTTCTTCCCCGCGGATCCTTCTCCTTTTTTGATGGTTTTGAGCTCAAAATCATCAAATTGACCACTTTTTGAGGGAGGGGGTTGGGGTTTGTCTTTGGATTTGGTGAAGGGTGGCACCGCAAAAGGTTGGCTTTTACTCTCCAACACTCGGTTTTCCCTTTTTTTGATGATTTGAGTGCTTTTCCCTAATCTAGATCTAGATCTAATGGAGAGGAGAGAGAATAGGAGATCTAGAGCTACACACATGTTGGGAAGGTTTTGCCCTTGGATTTGGTGAAGGGTGGCACCGCAAGACGTTGACTTTTACTCTCTAACACTCGGTTTTCTCTTTTTTGGATGATTTGTGTGCTTTTCACTAGATCTAAATGAGAGGAGAGAGAATAGTAGATCTAGAGCATGCTAATTTGATTTTTTGTCTATTTGAAATGTTATGGAGCACAGGGATGAGTGGATGTACAAGACATCGAAGATGGAACTGACTTTCCTAGAAAATGTGAGGAAGAAATTCATGCCCATTGCGCAGAAGCATCGCCTCAGTCTGGATCGGGAGCTCATGGTTTGTCCATGCAATGACTGCAAGAATCGGTTTCCCAGAAAGATGCAGTTGTGCAATCACACCTTGTACGATATGGTTTCATTAAGGATCCAAAGTACATTGTGTGAAAGTTTCACGGTGAGAAAGAGTCGAGTGTCGCCAATGAACATGGGGGATCCTCGTCGACGACATCCACAGTGGCGTGTGGCGATGGAGGACACCAACAACCCACTGCGAGACCGAGCATAGATGATGAGAGTCGTGACTACATCACTATTGCCGATCTGCTCCAAGATGACGATGATGGCGTTGGGAACGATGGTGACCCGATGATTGATACGCTGCGACCCGAGGATGCAGAGCTTCTTGAGGAGATTGCTAACCGTCAGGACCATGACGATGTTCTGTTTGGCAAACCAAAGTGGCTAGAGAATTTCAGAAAGATGAAACAGGCAACAATTGATATCCTCTACCCGGACGACGGTGAATGTCCAAAGCATTGCACGACGTTGCGTTTCGTCCTCCAGATGCTGATGTGCAAGGCTCGCCATGGGATAACCGACACAGGCTTCAATGACATATTGCGCATCATTGCACTACTACAGGATTCATTTACCGCAGCGCTGTAATTTGGTGCCGGACAGGGGACATCTTAAGAGTCCGCTGCGGTAAACCGGTCTCCAGTTTGGGTAGCTGGCCATTGCGTTGCCCGCTGCGGTTATTCCATTTACCGCAGCGGGCCACATAACCCGCCCGCTGCAGTAAATGAGCATCTAACACAGCGGGCAGCATAGGGCGCCCGTTGCGGTAAATCTATTTACCGCAGTGGGCGGATTATGCTGCCTGCTGCGGTAGATGCTCATTTACCGTAGCGGTCATATTAAGTTGCCCGCTGCGGTTATCCCCGTCCTATAAATAGCAGCAGCCCTCCCTCCTTCTTCCCCACGACTTCTCCTCCTGCAAAACGTGGGGGGGAGGTTTTGCCCAAATTTTTCACCAAATCTTCAAATTCAGTTTTAGAGCTTTGATTTGGGGGAGTAGAACACGAATATAGGTACATGATTGCTCTCCCACCCCTCTTTCTCCCTTGTTTTCTCTCTTTTTAGTGCAATTTCTCATGTGGATCTAGATCTAGATCCATAGGATCCACCATGCATGGATCTAGATCTAGTTTGTGTTTTTAGTCTAGATTCTTCATAGATCCATGTACTAGATCATATAAAACATGTGTTTTTTAATCTAGATTCACCGGTGTGGCTAAAGTTTTGTCTTGATCGATCTCTCATCTTGTTGGGGCGGAGTTATTGCCGAATTTTTCACTAAATCATCAAATTGAGTTTTAGAGCTTTGATTTGGGGAGGAGAGGACATTAAGAGGTACATGATTGCTCTTCCATACACCTATTTCTCTCTTTTATTCTCACTTTTTAGTGCGATATGTCTCATCATGAGTGTATAGATTCATGAATTATTAGTAGATCTATTTTTTTATATAGCACTTTGTTGTTTTGTCGTGTGTTAAGCTATGATGGACAGGTTTGAATGGATGTATCACATTGATAGAGTGCTTGATCTTCGGTACCTTAGCGAATTGAGGAAGTTTATGGCAGCGGCGAAAGCTCATCGTGCTAGTTTGAAGCAGAAGACAACCGTATGTCCACGTTCTAAATGCCGGAACCTCAGAGGCTACCCAGATGGTACGGTGCAATTTTATCTGATTGTCAACGGTTTTATGGAGGGTTACACGGTTTGGACTTCTCATGGTGAACAAAGTCTCGATGCGAGTTGCGGTGTATCTAGAGTGAGCTCGTCAACGGCAACGGTGAACAACCAAGATCATGTTCAACCACCACCACCTTCTATGCCAATGCCAGCCGCCACCGACGATGATGGGAACAATTCTTGTGAGTACATCACAGTGGATGAACTGCAAGAGAACATTCCAGATGATGACACCGATGACGGTGACACTACTAAAGATGATACTCTGAGGGAACCCAAAGATGTCCAGCTCTTTGAGGATCTAGTCAACCACATCGACGAGGATGATGTTATGTTTGGCAACCCAAAGTGGTTGGAGAATTTTAGGGAGATGAAGCAGGCGGCAATTGATCCTCTGTATCAGGATGGTGGAAAATGTCCGGAGGGGTGCACGGCGCTCTGTTTCAACCTCCATATGCTGGTGATGAAGGCTCGACATGGTTGCTTAGACATTGGCTTCAACGAGCTGTTAAGTTACCTTGCTACGACGTACCCTACGGGAGGTAACAAGGTGCAAGCTAATACATATTGAAAGAAGAAGCTGATCCGTCCAGTGGCGATGAAAGTTAGAAAGTTTGATGCCTGCCCTAACCACTGCATCATGTACCGGGGCGAGAAGTATGAGAACATGACTAGTTGTCCACACTGTGGATTCAGTCGATACAAGAGGAATGCCGGTTGCCGCGGGATGCTGACACCGATCTTCCGAACAACAAGAAGAAGAAGACCAGTGCTGCGGTCAAGCAGATCTTGGCTCAACAAGACGAGAAAGAAGAAGGTTACACGCTGAGGAAAAGCCCTGCGCTATCCGTGTGGTACCTACCTGTGGTCGATCGTCTGCGTGCACTATTCAGGAATCCAGAGGATGCGAAGCTGATGTCATGGCATGCATCTCCTGATCGGGTCAAGAACAATGGCAAGCTACGACACCCCTCCGATGGACAGCAGTGGAAGGATTTTGATAAGGACTACCCTGAGTTTCGTGACGAGCCCAGACATGTACGGTTCGCGCTGAGTACCGATGGGATGAACCCGTTCGGTGAGCTAAGCAGCTCGCACAGTACTTGGCCAGTCGTCCTCAGCATCTACAACCTACCTCCCTGTGTGTGTCTGAAGCGTAGGTACCTTATGTTGATGATGCTTATCTCTGGACCGAGGTAGCCCGGTAATGATATAGATGTCCTCCTAGAGCCAGTCATGGAGGAAATGTAGATGCTATTCGATGTTGGGGTCGAGATGATGGATGCGTACAAAAAGGAGAGCTTCACACTTAAAGCCATCATCTTTGTCACCATCACTGATTACCCCAGTCTCTTCTCACTATCGAGGCAGATCAAAGGGAAGACTGGATGTGTAGTTTGCATCGACGGGACTTACTACACTTACCTTTCGAGTTCCACCAAGATGGTCTACACTCGGCATAGAAGGTTCCTTAAGGCCAAACACATGTATAGAAGAAGTGATATGAATGAATACTTTGACAATAAGGATGAGCCACAATGACTTCTAATGCCGCAGACAAAGTGAGGGCCAAAGGTGTATGAGATGGTGAAGGATATGGATGAGATCGAGTTCGGTAAGAAGAAGAAACCACCAGAGGAAGGGACAAAACTGACTAGAAAGCGAAAGCGCGACAAGCAGGCATCTCCTAATGACGATGTCCCAGTCGTCCCTTTCAAGAAGAAGTCGATCTTCTTCAAGTACCTATCGTACTGGAAAACACTACATACACCCCATGCAATCGACTACATGCACCTCGAGAATAATGTGTTTGAGAGCACGATCGGTGTTCTGCTAGACATCCCGGGCAAGACGAAGGATGGGATCAAGTCACGGACCGATCTTGTGAACCAGAGCATTAGAAAGGAACTCCACCCTGGAAATCCTTAGAACGGTAAAGTTGATATCCCATTGGCTGCATACAACCTCACGCATGCAGAGAAGGTGACCTTTTGCAAATTGATGAGGGGTATCAAGGTGCTGACTGGTTTCTCCTCCAACATCAAGAGCCTGGTCTCCATGAAAGACCTCACAATGACCGGCTACAACTCACATGACTGTCACGTCATGCTCATGGTGTTCCTTCCAATATTGATAAGAGCTATCAGTCCAGAATATGTGAAGATGGTGATAACACGTATGTCATACTTCTTTAACTGCATCACGCAGAAGGTCATCGATAAGGCAGAGTTGCCTGCCTTAAAGGAGTTCATCGTGGAGACCCTCTGTCAGCTCGAGATGTGCTATCCACCGGCTTTCTTTGACATTATGCCACACCTGATGATGCACATGGTTGACCAGATTGAGCAATTGGGCCCAGTGTACCTACACCAGATGTGGACGTACGAGCGCTTCATGTCCACCTTGAATAGGTACGTCAATAACCATGCTTACCCTGAAGGTTCTATGATCGAGGTGTACACAACCGAGGAGCCAATCAACTGGTGTATGAGGTACATTAAAGACGCGAGGTCGATTGGGTTGCCTGTTCACCCGCACGAGGGAAGAACCGAAGGGACAGGGTGCATGGGTCGGAAAGTGTGCATTGATATACCTAACAAAGAGGTAGAAGAAGCTCATTATAGCATCCTCCATCAGTTGGTGAGCATGGAAAAATACGTCGAACAACACCTGGAAGAGCTTCGCACCATTCATGATGGAAAGCGCACGGAGGAATGGGTCCAGAAAGAGCACAGGAACAGTTTTGTACAATGGATCAAAGAGCAAGAAATATCGCTTGATGACGATGACAGTGACACTGTAAAGAAGCTTGCGCAAGGCCCGTCGACCCAAGTCACCACGTGGCAAGGGTATGATGTGAAGGGGTATAGGTTTCACACGAAAGACAAGGACAACAAGAGTGTGGCACAGAACTACGGTGTTCGATACGAGTGCATAGATGAGTTGACACAAAAGAGGACACAATTCTATGGGTAGATCGAACAAATATGGGACCTTGAGTATGGACTCAACTTACGCATAACCGGCTTCAAGTGCCATTGGGTCAACCCGAAATCAGTTTTAGTGGACAACTATGGGTTAACCACCGCGAACCTCAAAAGCACGGGCTACAAAGACGACCAATGGGTACTTGCAACCAATGTAGCGCAAGTGGCGTACTATATCTATCCACTGGATACAAAGAAGCACGTGGTCGTGGCCAGAAAGAAACGGATCGTGGGAGCTGATGGGGTGCAAAGCCCCAAGCAGTACAACAACTACGCGGAGCTCCAGCTTTTTACAGATCATGAAAAGAGATCAAGGTTGTCGAGGTCAGTTGCAAGCATAGCAAGATGAAGCTCTAGGCACGGAGTGGTAATGAGAAGAGGGTCGTGAAAGCTCCCGCACCAAAATGAGATGTGTGCCACACTTTTTTGTAATAATGTGGACCAATACAAGTTTGTGACATGTGAACCTGGTTATAAATATAGATCTTGATGAGTTTCACAAACTTTGTATTTATAGCTTTTATATTTGAATGCATTTAGAATTTGAAAACTTGAAGTCAAACATTTTAGACTTTAAAGACTTTGAAGTCAAACAAACTTTACCGCAGCGGGCATCGTAAAGCTCCAGCTGAAGTAAATCATTTACCGCAGCGGGGCGTGTAGGTCGCCCGCTGCGGTAAAGTCTTCTGTACATAAAGTCTCTCAGCCGGTTCGAAAATTCTAAGTCCGCGGTTCATTAGCTCTGTACCCCGAAGGGCTGCCCATTGTTTCCATCGCCGTCGCCGCACGCCATTGCCACAGCTCCCTCGTCGTACGCACCCTACTCGGTCGTCCACACCCTCCTCGTCATCCACACCCTCCTCCGTCGTCCGCACCCTCCTCCGTCGTCCGCACCCTCCTCGTCTCTGCCCCATCCTCGTCGTCCGCACCCTCCTCGCCGGGAACCCTAGCTCCGGGGGGGCATCGCCACCGTTGCAGGGTCCTCTGCTGTCGTCCACCGCTCTCAGTGTTGTGCCTCCTCGGTGATGTGCCGCCGCTCGGAACCCTAGGTCCGGGGGCCATCGCCGCCGTCACGGGGTCCTCTGCTATCTGCGGCCTCTCTCGGTGTTGTGCCTCCACGGTGCTGTGCCGCCGCTCGGAACCCTAGGTTCAGGGCCATCGCCGCCGTCACGGGGTCCTCTGCTATCTGCGGCCGCTCTCGGTGCTGTGCCTCCTCGGTGTTGTGCCGCCGCTCGCAACCCTAGGTTCGGGGCCATCGCCGCCGTCGCTCTCGGTGTTGTGCTCTTGGTGCTATCCTCCTCGGTCCTCTGCCCCTCCCTGTCGTCCGCCGCTCTCGGTGTTGTGCCTCCTCGGTGCTGTGCCTATTGGTGGTGGTGCTGTTGTGCTGTTCTGATCTTGGCTGGTTCATCTGATCTGCTGGTTGTGCTGTTGGTTGCTGCTGGTTGCTGCTGGTTGTGCTCTGCTGCTGGTTGTGCTCTAACTGGTTGTGGTCTTTGCTGCTGGTTGTGCTCTGCTGGTTGCTCTGATCTGCTGGCTGCTGGTTGGTCTTTGCTGCTGGTTGTGCTCTGGCTGCTGGTTGCTGGTGTTGTATTGGTTGTGCTCTGGTTATCTCTCTTGGCTCTTCCCACATAGACCATCTACGTGTTTGTGAGTGACCATTGCCTTTGCCTTCTACTTCTACATATGAGATATTTAATTATGCAATCTGCTAGTTTCTATAACTTGGGTGTGATTGCACTAGGGCGGATTACCTTATTGCTCGATGATAAGAACTAGTGTAGTGAGACAACGACATGACAGTCTGGTTTAACTTGTGATCTTCTATAACTAGCTTCTACAACCTGTTACACTTGTTATCTTGCATACTTTACTTGAATACTATACTTTACTTGAATACTTACCTTGAATACTACTTATTACACTTGTTATTCATAGTTATCTCACCTTGTTCCCTTAGATTCTTGTTATCTCTACTTGTTACACTTGGTACTCATAGTGATATTTGTTACACTAGTTATCTATAACTTGTTACCTTACTGCTGATAACTTGTTACTTTACTTGAATACTACTCTTTACCTTGAATACTACATGTTACACTTGTTAAGCTCCATACTTGTGCTCTTTAACTACCCCACTTGGTAAGATGACTGTCACGTTAGTCGATGATCCATGATCACCACGTAGCGTTGGACGGCTGCTTTGCAGTAACCCGCTATTTTGAGAGCAATTTTTCCTTAAACATGTTTATGCTTTTAACTTGTCTTGCTGCGGTAAGTCCTTTAATGCTAAACTAGCAATTCTACGTAGATTACAAATGGAGAACCCGGACGAGTGGAAAACACCTACCCCAAGTCCCTCTTCAACCTCACTAGAGAGCGAAGTCTCTATTACCCCTTCGAAGCAAAAGAAGCATCGCACAGAGGAAGCTGAAAACCATGGGTCGAGGGTGAAAGTGCGTCCCGGGTTCCGAGCCGAGATAGCATCCATGCCGAGGTAGCATCCAACTAGCTTCGTGAGATGTATGCTAAAGCGATTGAAAACTTGAATGCAAGTTTCTCTGAACAACAGGTACCGGGTTCTACTCGGATGCTGGATTTCGGTGTATTCAGAGAAGAAGAGGCGTCGACTCCCTCCACAGGGACCTCGACATCCAAGTCTAAGGGAACCAAGCGGAGGAGGGGTGAATATGGGAGGCACACGATCGACAGGAGCGAGGAAGTCCACGAGATCCTTAAGGTGGGGCCTATGGGAGAGCCGCTCAAGCCTCGCCAGGTGATTGCGGTTTTCAGCAACCAAGTCACCGTGATTACAAGGGTGTTGACACAAAAAGCATTAGGATCTGCGAACACCTCGGGCTTATACCCGAATTCGATTTCGAAAGGTGTGCCAGTCGATTTGACCAGTTAATCGACAAGGACGGTAACTAGAACAAGATCTGAACGAGACAACGGCGATGCGCCCGGATGTTAAGGCTCAAACTTGATCAGGATAACTAGAGTAGAGCTGAACGAGACGACAGCGATGCGCCCGGACGTCAAGGCTCATGTTGCTCAAACGCGGAACTTGCAAGGGTTGACGGAGATCAAAGAGATGCAACCCATTGAGACTTGAAGAACTCGAAGGTAAACTAGATCTAATGCGATAAAAGTAGAATTGCTGAAAAGTAAATAAGAATAATAGATTTGTTTGATATATGATTGATTATTTTTTTCTCACGACCCTTAGGTACATATTTATACTCCGGCAATAGGAGTTGTAGACAGACACGACTCGTACCTTTCCTAAACAAAACAAACCCCTATTTTAAAGGAAATAACTGACTCGCGCAGGAGTCGGACCCAAATAACAATACTATTTTCCTAAACAAACACCTCTATTTTTAAGGAAACAAACCACTCGTGCAAGAATCGGACTCAAACTTCTATAACAATACTGGTATAAGATCACCAGTTTTCCTTGTCTTCTCCCTGATGAAATTTTCCATCGACATATCCTTCCGATCCGCAACTTCCTTTTAGCACCATCGGCAACTGTATGCTCACGTTAGCCATGTCATCCCTCATCGACAACATCCCTGCATGCTTCATCATTAGCCCCCTGGTTTTACTCTCATCGGCAATATTGACCGATGACCTTCCGATGCCGATAGAAAACGGCTACCGATCAGAATCAACCCTTTTGATAATCTGCAACCTTCTTCTATTGCCATCGGCAACTCTCTGCTGACACCATCCACTTCATCCTGCTTCCATCGGCATCATCATTCATCGGTAGCTTTCCATCTTCATTGGCAATATTCTTCAATCAGTAACTCTTCACTCCTGAACCTGCTGTTACCAACCAACTTATCGGCAAAAATCGTCCAGTTTCCATTGGCAACAAACTTATCTCATTTGCAGCATTCACTCTCATCGGTAATCTCAACCGATGACCTTCTGACGCCGATAGAAAACGGCTACCGACCAATGCAAGTCTTAGCTCATTTGACACATGCCGAAAAACGGTGTCAACACATGCCCCCCCAATTTTGGAGTGTAGAATATTTTACGTGCCGAAATTCTCTCTATTGCAATCTTTCCCTCGAAGATACCTGCACGACTTCCTCGATTACCGCACGCAAAACTTGCAAGTTACCAACAGAACTCCGCGACTGCAGCGTAAACAATTGCAAATCCAATCATATATCCTCGATCAGCGTGAAAATCCACTACCATACCCTTCCATATTCTCGCCCCGTGCAAAGAAAATACCCCTAACTGGGCTTATAAAATTTACCACCATTCAATCTGCCTTTCACTCCGAGCTCGCATTCATTTTTTACCCCCGTCTTCAAACCTTCTCCGACGCTCCCAAGAGTCCTCCGGCGTCCTCGAGAACTCCGGCGATCAACGGCAGCTTCTTCTCCCTTCGGAAGGCATAATTCCTGCAAGAACTCCTTCTGGTCCAATGGCGATCAACTTTGACGTTCCCGCGGTAAATCTTTTCCCTTCTCAATCTGTCTCCCGCGATTTTTTGTTCTGCCCCGCTCCGTGATTTTTCTTTCTTCCCCTTTTTACTATTTGAACCCTAGGAACTACGCAACAAGATAGTGATCCCCTCGATCAATCACATTTACACTGTCTGGGTCCAATGGGAAACGCAGATCCCACCAATTTGATCAATGCAGAGACCAATCGCATTCCTTTCAGATCCGAGTGTTTCAGTCTAGGGTTGTGGAGGGATGCTTTCCGTTCATGGCCCAAACCCACCAAAGGTTGGAAGAATTGGTATCTCAGGATGGCTAGAACACAACAAGTTTACTAGGCAGAGCGCAACCTGGACCAATGCATTAAGCTTTCTATTGCCGATATGGCGAAGAACGAGAACATGATGATGGCTCCTTCTTACTTTTGGTCCGACACAATGAACACATTCTTATTCAGACATGGACCAGCCACCCCCACTCTTGCCGATGTGCACATGCTTACCGGCCTCGACGTCTCCTCTGCCGATCCCTCCAATCTTTTCGGTAGGAAACCCGAACATCGGGTAATCACACGCAACATCGGCGGCTGGACTGGATATATTCGAGAAAACCAAAAGACTGGATCGGTAGGTCAGAGGGAACACGCCATTTTCTTGAACATGTGGTTGGAAAAGTTCATCTTCTGCGATAGAACAGTTGGACCTAATACTATGTACCTTGTTGCAGCAGAGCTTCTGGCCGACGGAGCAAGACTTCCTCTTGGCTGATACCTCCTTGGTTCGGTATATCACCTCCTTCATCAGGTATCCAGAAAGCTATTGCTAGGAGAGCCCATCGATAACCTCGGCGGTCCATGGTGGTTCATCAACATGTGGTTGAACACAAACATGCATAAAGCCCTCCAGTTCAACTTATTCAATCAACAATTTCCAAGGGACATATCGGAGGACTATGAATTTAATGATGATGAATCGGCAACCTGTTTCCCACTCAACTTTGGGGAGGCCATCATCGTATTGCTAGGAACCGATGCCAATGAGGGTCAGTTCGGCATGTTCTTTCAGAGACTCTACTGCGGGATTCTAGCTGCAGAACGGGTCTGGTGGCCTTATATTGATCAGGACAACCAATTTCCACTTTCCATCAATCTTACCGATGGAAATATACCACAAAATGAGTCGATCATGAAGGCCACCATCATTACTTGGGCCATTCCAGTTAACATCTTTGGGACCGGGAAGAATACTTCTCCAACTTATGAGTTTTACTATCCATCGGCAGCAGCAAGACAGTTGGCATTTGGTCAGTTGTCGATCAAGTTCAGCTATGCCAATGTAATCAAACCAAGAGAAGTCATTTCCAGTGCCATGGACTGGAATAGGATCGCCAATCTTTCTCCCCATGCCGATACATCAAACATTGATTTATCTTCTTGGACACCAACATCCTTCATCACGGAGTCATACAAATCCTGGTGGCAAGAATGGGAAAATCAACTATTCCCCAAGTCGTCGCATTACTATCGGCATTTGATCGACGCCGATCACATCATTCCCGATGATGCAGTAAGTTCTTCATTCTAATGCGTCTTACTATTTACCTCTACTATCGGCATCTGACCCTCTTTTACTAACAGGTTGACGATCCAATCCCTCGAACTAGCAAGAGCGGCAAGCACTTCAATCTTCGAATGATGAACCCCATATCAATCATCGGCAACAAGGCTCCTACGTTGGCTGCTTTCACCCCTCAAAGGGTACCCAAGGTCACTCTCAAGCCCAGACCGACACCAGCTAGGACCACCGTTACTCCATCGGCCGCTGCCACCATCTTGGCGCAAGCTTTCACAGTAAGTTCCTATTTCATTTATACCGATTACAAACCTTCATCAGCAACGTTCACTTCATCTAACTTGCACCAAATATCTTTTACAGGCAACGAGCTCATCGGCAGCTGCTCCAAATGTACAAGCTTCTCTGACTCAGGCTACCGATGCCCCCAAGCTTCACAGCAAAAACGTGCCGGCTCACCAACTGCTGCCCCGAAGAAGAAACGCTTGAGGCGAGCCACTTCATTCGTGCCATTAACTCCAGCTGCATCACCAACTCCCGTTGATGCACCAATACCAGAGCCAACATCAGCGTCCATTCCTGAGCAACCATTGGACAAAGCTCCCGATTAGGAAACGATACCATCGCTGCAGGAACAAACTGTAACAATGGAGACAACATCGGCATCGGTACCAGCACCAACACCCACTAAAACCCACGACCAGGGGACAGCATCATCACCGCAGGGGTTAGCCACCATGGTAGAGGCAGCACCGGCAACAGCACCACCAGCACCAACCGTTCCTCCCACGGAGGCAAATTCATCGGCAACCGTTGACGATCTTCAAGATGATGCCACACCAGCTGCCTTCCCGAGCCTAAGGCAAGAGATCCGCTTCAAGATGGTAAATTGACTCACATTCTGTAACACAAACTTATGATCGGCAAGATCTAATCTTCTTCTTCTTCAGGCCCAAGACTCCCCAAACAACCTATTCTATTTCGCTATCAACCTTCCAGAAGATGGCGACGAAGAAGAAAGCTCTGCCCAACCAGCAAACGCTATATCGGCAGAAGTGAAGGCCAAACTTGAAGCGCTGTTATCTTTACTGCAGCAAAGCACATCCGAACTAGTCCACGACTCCAACGCAGTAAGGATAACCTTCAAAGAAATTCAAAGTCAGCTACCCACCGATGTCAAGGAGACACTTTTCCAAGCAGCATATCTCGAGAGCAGACAGCTTCAATACAGAAAGGCTTCACGTCGCATTGCCGATAGAAGTGCTTAGGCGGAACTCGAAGAGGAAATACTCAAGTTCAAACAGATTGCGGATAAGAACCACAAGGACATCGGCCGCCTAGAAGCTTCCAGCGTCGAGCTCGAACAAGAGATTACTCGTCTATCGGCACAAAAAGAAAAGCTGCTAGCCGAGTTGAATGAAGTCAACGAAGCTTTAAACTCGGCTAACCAAAAGAAACTCCAACTTCCGAGTGTCGCTATAGCCTTGCAACAAGAGAGGGATACCGCTACCCGCGAGGCCCTGACATTGAGGAAGAAGACCAAGACGATTGAAGGTTCTGCCGATGACGATGCTAGGGAAATAGAGGAAGCAAATCAGATTCGCCTGCGTGCGATTTAATCTACTCAATCCCTGCTGTAATTCATACTGCGTCGGCAACTATTAACCTGATACTTGATTTTGTCTGTAACATAATGTTAACATGCTTCCTGCCGATGTTCTGCATGACTCTTATTCCATTGACATTTACACCTTGTACTGTTTCATGGATCCACCCAGATACTGGGATAATATTTCTTTAAATATTTACCGTTGATTGCTATGAGAAACGTAACCCCATCGAGGGTTTCCAAAATATAAGCATTACCAGGAGCAGACTGTTTTATCCGATAAGGACCTTCCCAATTAGGAGACCACTTTCCAAACTTTGAACTTTTTGTCCCAATCGGTAAGATCAATTTCCACACCAGATCTCCATCGGCAAACTCCTTTACCTTGACTTTCTTGTCATACCACCTAGCAACCCTCTTCTTGTTTTCTTCAATACTAATCAAAGCTCTTAGCCGATGATTCACTAGATCTTCCAACTCATCCTTCATAAGGATATCATATTCATCGGCTGTCAACTGATCTTCTGAAAATAATCGTCTAGAACCAGTCTTAATTTCCCAAGGTAGAACAGCATCGTGCCCATACACCAATTGGTAAGGTGAGACTTTAGTAGCACCATGGCATGCCATCCGACAGGACCATAAAGCTTCATTCAGCACAATATACCACCTCCTAGGGTTTTCTTCAATCTTGCGCTTGATAAGCTTGATAATTCCCTTATTAGTTGCTTCGGCCTGACCATTAGCTTGAGCATAATAAGGAGAAGAGTTTAAAACTTTGAACCCCATACCGATCACAAAATCCTCAAACTCTCCCGACGTAAACATGGTTCCTTGATCAGTTGTAATGGTTTGAGGAATACCAAATCGGTAAATGATATGCTCTTTTACAAAATTTATCATATTCGCCGACGTAACCGTCTTCAAAGGAATTGCTTCAACCCACTTTGTAAAGTAATCGGTAGCGACAAGTATAAACTTATGCCCCTTGCTTGATGGTGGATAAATCTGACCGATGAGATCAATAGCCCATCCTCTAAACGGCCAAGGCTTGATTATAGGATTCATTGCCGATGCAAGTACCCTCTGAACATTACCGAATTTCTGACAATCTTGACATCCCTTGAAGTATTTGAAGCAATCCTCAAGAATTGTCCGCCAGTAATACCCATTCCGTCTAATCATCCACTTCATCTTGAATGCCGATTGATGCGCTCCACATACCCCTTCATGAATCTCGCCCATTAACTCTTTCGATTCTTCTATACTAAGGCATCTGAGCAAAACTCCATCAATGGTCCGATAATACAATTCATCATCAAGGAGCACATATTTGGTAGCTTGAAACCTTAACCGCCTTTCAACCTTTTTAGACGGATTTCTCAAGTAATCGGAAATTTCTTTTCTCCAGTCATCGGCAACCATCACCGATGTCATGACTTCTTGAATTGGCTGATACCCTAAAGCATATTGTGCCAACCAATTAGCTTCTTCATTATATAACCTGAGAATGTGTTCAAGGCGGTATTCTTTAAATTCTTTCAATAACTGCAAACACTTCTCATGAGCCACAATTAAAAACTCACTTCGGCATTCATATGTTCCAATCAATTGATTGATCACCAACATGGAATCACCGAAGATTTCAACAGCATCGGCACGTACTTCCCTGAGTAATTCCAACCCCTTTAGTAAAGCCTGGTACTCAGCCTGATTATTAGTCGAAGTAGCAATAATCGGCAACGAGATTTCATACTTTTGTCCCCGAGGTGAAATTAGAATAATGCCGATGCCTGCTCCTTCCTGGCATGTAGATCCATCAAAGAATAAGGTCCAAGGAGCAATCTACACGTCGCTTACTGCATTACAATGTTGAGTAACAAAATCGGCCATCACCTGACCTTTAACTGCTTTAGCCGATTCATACATCAAATCGAACTCCGATAGCGCCAAAATCCACTTGCCGATTCTTCCACTTAATATCGGCATCGACAGCATATACTTAACCACGTCATCTATGCATATGACGGTGCATTCGGCCGATAGCAAATAATGTCTCAACTTAGTACAAGAGAAGTACAAACAAATACATAACTTTTCGACGGCCAAATACTTGGTTTCAGCATCCACCAATCTTCTACTAAAATAGTAAATCACACGTTCCTTTCCTTGAAATTCTTGGATTAAGGCTGACCCGATAACACTGTCATCGGCAGACAAATACAATCTGAAAGGTTTCCCGTGTTGAGGTGGAACCAAGACTGGAGGATTCACCAAATATTTCTTAATTTCTTCCAAAGCTAGCTATTGCTCTTCTTTCCATATAAATTCTTGATTAGCCTTCAATTTCAACAGTGGACTAAAAGACTTAATCTACCCAGACAGATTAGATATAAATCTTCTAATAAAATTAATCTTGCCGATCAAGGATTGCAACTCAGTCTTATTTGTGGGAGCAACTACCTTGTTAATTGCATCAATAGATTTTCTGCCAATCTCGATGCCTCTCTGATGCACCATAAAACCCAGAAACTGGCCTGCCAATACACCAAATGCACACTTATTAGGATTCATCTTCAACCCATGCTCCCTTGTGCATTCCAGGATTTTTCGCAAATCGGCAAGATCCTTCTCAAAATTTCCGGATTTAACCACCACATCATCAATATAGATTTCTACTATCATGCCGATGTACTTATGAAGGATAAAATTCATTGCTCTTTGATATATAGCATCGGCGTTCTTCAAGCCAAAAGTCATTACGACCCACTCAAACAAACCGACATGACCTGGACATCTGAAAGCAGTCTTGTTTATGTCTTCCTTAGCCATGAATATTTGATTATATCCAGCATTACCATCCATGAAACTAATGATTTGATGTCCGGCAGCGGCATCAACCAACAGATCGGCAACTGGCATCGGATAACCATACATCGGTGTAGCCTTGTTGAGATTCCTGAAATCAATACAAACACGAAGTTTTCCATTCTTCTTATACACAGGAACCACATTAGAAATCCAATCGGCATATCGACATTGCCGAATAAACTCAGCTTCAATTAACTTTGTAATTTCAGCTTTAATGTCAGGCAATACCATAGGATTGCATTGGCGCGCAGGATGTCGATGAGGTTGGAAACCAGACTTAATAGGCAACCGATGTTCGACTATTGATCGGTCTAAACCAGGCATCTCTGTATAATCCCAAGCAAAACAATCTTTATATTCTTTTAATAAGTCAATCAATTGCTTCTTACATTGGGAATCTAACTTAACACTAATAAAAGTAGGCCTATGCTTACTACCATCGCCGATATCTACATCTAATAAATCATCGGCCGATGTGAACCCCTGTCCTAGTTTTCCATCATCGGCGAATCGATCCATTAAAACTCCTCTTTAGGACCGACTGCTTGGATTGGTGTAATGTGGTAATCGGCAGCTTTTAGGAACTCCGTGTCCCAAGCCTCACCTAATATGCACCTGGTTTGCTCATAAGTTTCCGATTCTACTAATGCAACAATTGATGGAATTTCACTCCGGACGACTTCAATCTTGTCTCCAACCCATTGCACGAGGCTTTGGTGCATTGTAGAAGGAATACAGCAATTAGCATGGATCCAATCCCTTCCTAGGAGCAAGTTGTAGGTGTCTTTGCCACTGATCACAAAAAACGTTGTCGACAAAGTTTTACTGCCAATGGTTAATTCAACACATACGGCTCCCATAGCTGGCGACACATTGCGTTCAAAATCTTTAAGTTTCATGTCCGTCTTGACTAAGTCTTGGTCACCTTTCCCAAGTTTCCTGAACATGACATATGGCATTATATTGATTGATGCCCCACCGTCCACCAGCATCTTCATCACGGGCTGCCCATCCACTTTACCTTTGATGAACAGAGCTCTTAAGTGCTGCCTTTCATCATCGGCAGGCTTCTCAAAGACAGCTGTCATCAGATCTAACACCAACTGTGCCATCTCAGCAGCTTCTTCCTCAGCATCGACAGGTGCCATGAATTCCATCGGCAATATGACGACCATATTGATTTCTGCCGATGGATCCCTATCCTTGCACTTTGGCCTCCATTCCCTAACTAGGGAATTCTCTCTTGCAGAATTTTCACCATGATATAGATCATTCTGGCGTTTGCGCTGCATCCTTCTTTTCTGACTCTTTGTCAGACCCTTGGGGCACCATTGAGGAAGCTTAGTCTTCCAAACAAGTTGGTGCCGCTTCTCACTGCTAGTATCGGAACCTCTTCTTATGTTTGGATTTCTGGAGAATATTTCCTCATCGGGCATTCTTGCATTGGCCATTTCCCCGAGCTCCTCCTGACTAATGCGCCTGCCAAGTCTATTATGTGCGCTGAGTTTGCCCCTAGCCGATCATGCGCTGATTTCTTCTCTTTGATCGGCGTGCGATAGCTTGATGCCTGATCATCAAAACAGGGTTTCTTTTCTGACCAATTGGTAGGATAATATCCATTGCATTCAGGGCAATTATCGGTACTAGGTAATTTAATACCTTCTTCCTAGCAATGAACGAAGAAGGGACACCTCCAATGGTCTTTATGCCGAAGCCACTCTTGACGTCTCTCTTCCTCCTGCCGCCCTTCCTACGATTGCCGATAATCTTGTCTTGGCCGCCTATGCATGATTATAACACCAGGAGCCATCTTGGCATTACTGCTTTCATCGGCAACTCTCTTTCCTTTTCTGTCATCGGCAAACTTCTTCACATCACGTTCACCTACCTGATGGTCTGGATCCACCGATGCATTCTTCCTGGCAGCTTCCGATGTTAACACTTTAGTTTTTTTAGTAGTTTCCACCATGTTATTTGGAAACGGATGCTGGTCAATCTTCATCGGCTTCTGGGCTTTAGTATTTCCAAACGTGATTCGCCCAGATTCAATTTCTGATTGCAACTGCTGCCTAAAGACTTTACAATCATTGGTGTTGTGTGAAGTTGCATTGTGCCACTTGCAATACCTGATCCTTCTGAGCTCTTCGGCCGATGGAATTACCTGGTTAGGCGCCAGCTTGATCCGCCCTTCTTGAAGCAATAGATCAAACATCTTATCGGCCTTGGTAATGTCAAAGGTGAACCTCTCAGCTTCATTCTGGCCAAACGGACAGGATACCGACTTCTTGTCCTTAACCCATTTAGCGGCGCCAATGCTCAGCTCTTCATCTGACTCAGAATCCTCTTCTTGCCCAATGAAGGCCACCTTCTTGTTCCAAGTCTTCCTAGGCTCGAAAGTTTTAACATCTTGATCGGCAATCCTCTGCACCAGATGACTTCGGCTTTTAAATTCTCGAGACGCATACTTATCTTTGATATGCGGTAGTAGTCCCTGGAAAGCCAAATCTGCCAGTTGCCGATCATCAAGTACCAGGCTGTAGCACTTGTTCTTTACGTCTCGCAGCCTCTGAACAAAGTTTTCCACCGATTCATCATTACGCTGCCTCAGCTTGACTAAATCGGTAAGCTTCTTCTCATGCACGCCAGCGAAGAAGTATTTATGAAACTGCCTCTCCAGATCGGCCCATGTGATTATAGAGTTCGGAGGCAGTGAAATGAACCACGTGAACGTCGATCTAGACAATGATGATGAGAACAATCTCACCCTTAGCTCTTCTCTGTTGGCAGCTTCTCCACACTGGATAATGAAGCGGTTGATGTGCTCCATCGTTGACGTGTCATCTTGGCCAGAGAACTTGGTAAAATCCGGTACCTTGTATCAATTTGGAAGAGGGATTAAATCGTATCCTAGAGGGTATGGCGTCCGATAAGAGTACGTGTTAACCTTGGGTTTAATGCCGAATTGTTCCTTCATCACTTCGGCAATCATATCGGTCCAGTACACATCCTATTCTTGCTGACTCATTGGTTGGACATTGATCGGCGGAGCCGGCTGATGCGCCCCTCCTGGTCTTGGTGGCAAAGCGCTTGAAGTAATTGGTGCATGCACAATACCAGTCATCTGAACATTATGCATCGGCTGATCGGCCGATGGGTAGCTTTGCACACTCACTGGATTATGATGTGGCATTACATTCATCGGTTGCTATACCGATGGTCCATCTTGAGCATTTGCCAAGTATTGATACCCGGGTTGTACCACCTGATGCTGAATTGGTGGAGCAGTCCAACCAGGATTGTAAGTCATCAGCATATAATTCACCGATGGCTGATAGCTAACCGGAGCGTGTTGCTCCTATATTCTGAAGCAATCAATAATTAGACTACCTTGAGGCCTCGGTACTCCAGCTTGAGGATTTGCCACAACCATAGGCTGACTCGTATTTGCAGGACCCTGTTGCATCGGTAAAGAACTTGCCGATGGTGGCATTAGAGGCATTTTAGGTATCTCCACCTGAAGCTCTTCTGACGGCAATTGCATACTTGGAGCAGACGTAGCATAATGCATCATAAGATTCATCGGCTGCGAAGACATTGCCGATGCCATAGGATCGCTCCATGTTGTACTGTTACCCTAGATTAGATTGGAATCAACAGATGGATTTGGGGGCATACCGTATCCCCACTAGTTGACGGGAGTTGGCTGACTCTTAGCTGCAGGTCCTGACATTGTCGATGCCACTAGATCTATATTCAACAGAGTGACGCTTGCAGGGCTCGATCTTGGTGGCGTAGCCACATCGGCAGGCGGATCCACACGAGTGGAAGACGCCATTGGAACTGCCGATGGGTTTATAGATACCGATCCAGATTGATGATACGCTGGACCAACATAACGGGGTGCATGTCCTTCCTTGAAAGATTGCATGACAACATTATATATAGTATTGGATAACACATTGGAGTGGCTAACTAATGCTTGATTTAAAGCAGAATTAACCATCTCTTGCAATTTACCAGGATTGGCGTCGAAAGTGACCTGCCGCGGCAACGGCGGATCTTGCTTCTGGATGGCTTCGCCGCTCCTATTGAGTCTGAAGGACTTCAGATATAACTGTTTGTACTCCTCCATAGCCCGCTCCATAGCCAACTTCTGATCATCTTTCAGATCAGCTTCGGAGACTTCAATGATGTTCCTCGGATTGACGTCGGTATTATCACCCATGATAGATGTATAATTGGTCCCACTGGGCATGCCAAAAGAGGTGTTGACACAAAAAGCGTCAGGATCTGCAAACACCTCGGGCTTATACCCGAATTCAATTTCCAAAGGTGTGCCAGTCGATTTGACCATTTAATCGACAAGGACGGTAACTAGAACAAGATCTGAACGAGACAACGGCAATGCGCCCGGATGTCAAGGCTCAAACTTGATCAGAATAACTAGAGTAGAACTGAACGAGACGACAGCGATGCGCCCGAACGTCAAGGCTCAGGTTGCTCAAACGCGGAACTTGCAAGGGTTGACGGAGATCGAAGAGATGCAACCCGTTGAGACTTGAAGAACTCGTAGGTAAACTAGATCTAATGCGATAAAAGTAGAATTGCTGAAAAGTAAATAAGAATAATAGATTTGTTTGATATATGATTGATTATTTTTTTCTCACGACCCCTAGGTACATATTTATACTCAGGCAATAGGAGTTGTAGATAGACACGACTCGTACCTTTCCTAAACAAAACAAACCCCTATTTTAAAGGAAATAACTGACTCGCGTAGGAGTCGGACCCAAATAACAATACTATTTTCCTAAACAAACACCTCTATTTTTAAGGAAACAAACCACTCGTGCAAGAATCGGACTCAAACTTCTATAACAATACTGGTATAAGATCACCAGTTTTCCTTGTCTTCTCCCCGATGAAACCTTCCATCGACATATCCTTCCGATCCGCAACTTCCTTTTAGCGCCATCGGCAACTGTATGCTCACATTAGCCATGTCATCCCTCATTGGCAACATCTATGCATGCTTCATCATTAGCGCCCTGGTTTTACTCTCATCGGCAACTTTGACCGATGACCTTCCGATGCCTATAGAAAACGGCTACCGATCAGAATCAACCATTTTGATAATCTGCAACCTTCGTCTATCGCCATCGGCAGCTCTCTGCTGACACCATCCACTTCATCCTGCTTCCATCAGCATCATCATTCATCGGCAACTTTCCATCTTCATTGGCAATATTCTTCAATCGGTAACTCTTCACTCGTGAACCTGCCGTTACTAACCAACTTATCGGCAAATATCGTCCAGTTTCCATCAGCAACAAACTTATCTCATTTGCAACATTCACTCTCATCGGTAATCTCAACCGATGACCTTTTGATACCGATAGAAAACGGCTACCGACCAATGCATGTCTTAGCTCATTTGACACATGCTGAAAAACGGTGTCAACAAAGGGACAAGGTGGAAATCACTTGTCCTGACTGACCCTCTGTCCCTGAGGATTACAAGGGCGTGATCTGGACTCTAGTGAGAAGGAAGTTCAACTATCCCGAGAACGCTGATTTGGCCAAGTGCAGGGATTGGGTCATGCACATGGCGGGGACTTCCCTTCGCAATTTCAAGTCAATGCTGGCAAGAGATTAGTTCAAGAAGGGCAAGAATCCATGTACCAAATACAATATGATCAAGGATCATCAGTGGGAGGCTTTTTTGCAAACTCCAAAACTCAAAGGAATCAAAGGAAAAGAGTGCCAAGTTCAGCGCACTTGCAAAGAAGAACAAGTGGCCCCACCACTTGGGAATGACTGGGTTTGTCGACAAGAGGGAAGAGTGGCAAAGACAAGATGAAGCTATGAGAGCGAGCGGGCAACCAGATCCGTACCAGGACGCCGAACCTAGGGCTAAGGACTTAATCAAAGCTCGAATTCCAAAGAAGCTCAAGGAGGGTGCAACCAAGTTCAACGAGCCCAGGTTCGAAGAGGTGGAGAAGGCTGTCATCGAAGCCTCCAAGGACAGCGGGTCCTATGAGGTTCAGAGGGGCCATGACCTACTTAACGAGGTCCTAGGAACCCCCGAGCACCGCGGCCGCATACGTGGAGTGCAGTCAAAGATGAACTGGAACATGATTCAGGCGTGGCAATCCAATGCCTCCTCGTACATGTAGAGGCAGAGGTACAAGACGAACATCTTTCGAAAGGGATATGAGCTCGGCATGTCTAATATGATCAAGAGCTCGATAAAGAAAGCCTTCACGAGCAACGACCCAGAAATGGTGGCAATGAGGTCACACATGTTCCGCCAGGCTGGCGTGCCCGTCCCTTGGCTCCACAAGGGGGGAACGTTCCTCAACTCGAGGATTGCCCGCGCCACACAATCGATGATGTCAAGGAGATGACACTTGTGCGGCTTCTGATTCCGTTTGGCAGGAGCAAGAAGATTACCGTGGGTGAGGGAACTGTATATCCGATCAATGAAATTCCAGAAACATATCGGGGCCGGTTACATGAGAACTATGCGCTAGTGACCATAACGTGTGTTAACCCAGAGCATAAAGATTATGAACTAGATGTTCCCCACCTACAACGTCACCGTACCCTTGAAGAAGTAGAATGTGATGACATCTTTTGGATGAAGGACGACCTTGAGATCATACCAGTGACGATAGCGTCTGTTGCTAGATCTTGCCCCCTAGAAGACGATGACAACAACGATGACGAAGGCTATGACAAGGACCCGCCTCAATCACCTCTTGGCAAGAGCACTCCTCAGAGCTCAAAAAGTCCGCCTTTGGGCCCGACCATTGAGGCAGGAGGTTCAGGGGCTGCTTCTGGGGGCAACACAATGCCTTCAAGCCAGCCAAGCCCGAGTGGGCCACCTCCACCTCCCGACACTCATCCTATGCCACCGACAAATGAGGAGGGGGCTCAAGGGGATGCACCGGGGGGATTTTCGGAGGGGGGACAGGCGACGCAGCTAACGCCAGGTGCAGCAAGCCAATAGGGTGGTACGGAGGCGGACAACCCGAAGGACGACTCTACATCACTCCCATACTCGACCTACGTTTCCAAGGTACATTACAGATGAGCACAGACAACATTCAATTCACATTTGTACCTCAATTCACATTCGTACGTTCTATCCTGACTTTTCTAGGCCTGAAGATGATCCTCATCATCTATTTCCGGTGGATGATGACTGTCCCGGCCACATCGAGAACGGGAAGTTTATGATAACAAAGCAAACACTCCTTGATGAAGAATTGTGGGACACAAGGAGGTTTCATCTTTGGTACATGGAAGCAGCAAAAAGAGGAATGTCAAGTTTCACCGTGAAGATTGTAGCGGATTGCTTCCACTTGTCCGTCGAGGATTTCACTATTCCGGTGGACTTCCAAGACATGTATAGGCTGCTGGTGGGAGAAGACCTAGACATCGTCCAACTCACCATGTTTTCAATGTAAGTGACGACTTTCGAGTTAATTCCATAGATCTCTCTCATTGTATACGTCAACTCTACACTTATTAGACTATATGGTACGTTGACGTATCTATGTAGGATGTCTGCCACCGTAAGCAACAAAAAGCATCGTCCTACTCTTTTTCTCTCTCCAATGCATATTAATGAGAATGTCATCAAGGGTCACATGGCAACGGATAAAAAAAGACAAACAAACAAAGAGAAAAGGAATATAAAGACAATATGAGAAATCAGAAGAAGAAAGTGGCAGACTACATTTGCTCAGTAATGTTGAAGGTCAAGGAGGATGGGACACAGTGTATCATGGCTCCATATCACTTTGGGTAAGTATGAAAACATGTCTGTATAGATCCGAAGTGGGTAGGATCAAGCTTTGTAATCATCCTAACTAATAGTCTGTTTCACTCGTGCAGCAATGGCCTCGAGGGCCATTGGGTTGCATATCTCATCTATCCTCAAGATGGCAGAGCGGTCGTATTTGACTCGTTGAGGACAATAAACAAAGAAAGGTACAAGACATTTGAAGATTGCTTGAAAGTGTAAGTCAATAAGCATTTTCATCTTTTACTGTTATCGTTATTAATCAAAACATGTCTAACTCTACTACATTTTGTGCAGGGCTTATAAGTCGTACTTGAAGGATCCCGAATGCTGGGATCGTAGGACTGATAGATGCAAGGCGAACAATACCGACCACATCAAAATCCGACGCGACTTCCCGGTACGTAAAGTAATTGCAAAGTTCATTTGTGCTTTGTTTTCATATGTGTTTGTTCTAAAGCTTCTGTAACGATCGTGCAGTGCGCCAAACAACCGGTTGGATCCAAGGCATGTGGCTTGTACACATGCGAGCACCTTAGGCAGTGCAGGGAGTACACTCAAAGCTGGAAGAAGCTCAAGAAAGGAGTAAAATATTTGGTGAACACCTACCAGCCATCCTTCAAGAAAGTTAAGGCGGAAATCTATAAGTTCGTCATGGAGAAATGCGTTCTCGAAGGAGAACAATTCTTTGACGAAGAATCTCCCTTAGCTACCGAACCCAGGTACGACAAGCTAAGGAAGTGGACGACTCTGCTGCGCCCAAGTGATTACAAATGGCCCATCGACTTTTCTTAGAGGATTTTGAAAATGTAACTCAAAAGGCTTGTTGGTTTGATGTGTGATGTGTATATGGATGTTGAAAACTGTGTATTATGACATGTGCAATGCTTGAATGGTTTATATTTAAATGTTTCCTGCATATATATGAAATCTGGAATCTGGAAATGTTTTGAATTCAAATTCTGGGAATTATTTGAATTCTGTTTTTTATTTTTTATTTTTTATTTTGAAAAGTATTTACCGAAGCGGGCAACTGAACTGCCCGCTGCGGTTAACCATTATTAACCGTAGAGGACGTTGAAAGGATGCCGCTGAGGTATATACATTTACCGCAGCGGGCACCTTATGTTGCCCGCTGCAGTTAACCGATTCTTTACCGTAGCGTGGCAGCGCAAGCGGACGCTGCTGCCCGCTGCGGTAAATCTGTTTCGACCACTGCGGTAAAGACTTGTGTAGTAGTGTTGGTGAAACGCTACCAGTCAATGACATATAATGCATCATTGGTGAAATGCTACCAGAGGGTAACAGGGTGCCCGTCAATACATATCGAGCGAAGAAGCTAATCAGGCCAGTAGCGATGAAGCTTCAAAAGTTTCATGCATGTGCTAACCACTGTATTCTTCGATAACCAGGCCGAGCCACAGATTGAGCCGGAGAGGACGAGGTACGGGCCAAAGGTGTTTGACATTGTGAAGGACATTAACTTCGAGTTTGGAAAGAAGAAGAAAAAGGACGAAGATGGGTAGAAGAAACAAAGGCAGAAGAGAAAGCGGGATGACGAGGATGAGGAAGCACCTATCGTGAAGGTTTCATTCAAGAAGCAGTCATATTTCTTCAAGTTCCTGCCATACTGGAAGGAGTTCAATACACCGCATGCCATCGACTGCATGCACCTAGAGAAAAATGTCTTCGAGAGCACGATCGGGGTCCTCCTTGACATAAAGACTAAGACAAAAGATGGTCTCAAGTCATGTATGGACCTTGTGAAACAGAACATCAGGCACGAAATCCACCCAACACCGGCGGGACAAAGTGGAAATAAAGTTGACCTTTTAGGCGCGAGCTACAACCTGACACGGGATGAGAGGAGGGCTTTCTGCAAGTGGCTTAGGGATGTAAAGGTCCCGACCGGTTTCTCTTCCAACATCAAGAGTTTGGTCTCGATGAAAGACCTGACGATGACCAACTTCAACCCCCATGACTGCCACATAATGCTGACTGTGTTCCTTCCTATTGTGATAAAGGTTATCGGTCCAGAGTACGTGAAGATGGTCATCACACGCATGTCCTACTTTAACCGCATCACACAGAAGGTCATCGATGAAGCTGAGCTGCCTACCCTAAGAGAGTTTATCGCGGAGACTCTTTGCCAGCTTGAGATGTGTTTGCCACCTTCTTTCTTCGATATTATGCCACACCTAATGATGCACATGGTCGATCAGATAGAGGAACTTGGTCCTGTCTACTTGCACCAGATGTGGACGTATGAGCGGTTCATGTCCACCCTCAGCAGATACGTCCATAACCGTGCTTACCCGGAGGGCTCCATGATCGAGGCATACACAACGGAGGAGGCCGTTAACTGTTGCACGAGATACGTCCGAGATGGAAATGCTATTGGGCTGTCCGTCCACCTGCATGAAGGCAGAACAACGGGTATGGGGTGCACGGGAAGGAAACTACGCACTGATATAGACGAGGAAATCTTGCAAGAAGCCCATCACGCCGTCCTTAATCAGTTAGTGTCGATGGAACACTGGGTTGAGCAGCACCTGAACGAGATTCGCCACACTGCGGCCGGTCGCATGGAGGCGTGGGTACAGAGACAACACAAGATCAAGTTCACGACGTGGATCCAAAAGCAGGACATCCCCACCGACGGAAGCACTGAAGAATCTAGGCTTGCATCCGGACCGTCCAGCCAAATCACCACGTGGCAAGGGTATGATATCAATGGGTACAAGTTTCACACGAAAGAGAAGGAGAAGAAAAGCGCGGCACAGAACAGTGGTATTCGATATGAGGGTATTGACGAGGAGACAATGCAGATGAAGTTATTCTATGGGAAGATCGAAGAGATATGGGAACTTGACTACGGCGGTGACCTTGAGATACCCATCTGTCGGTGCCATTAGGTCAACCCGAAGGCAGCCACTGATGATATTGATGACAAGTAGTAGATACAAAAAATCTGAGGCAAAAAAAATTGAGGCATTTGCAATGATTAATCTTGAAAAATATGTTGATGCAGCGCGATGATGATCAAATCCTCTCCTGAGGATAAGCTCCTAAACTAGGATGGCTTGTCTTGCAAGCAACTGGTTTGGAAGCTATGGGATGACATTGGGGTGGTCAGAGCCAAAATCATACTTTTTTTAATTATTATGTACTTTTCTTTGGACAATTTTATAATTTTCATTGGACAAAATTGTACTTTTCTTCACATTTTATATCCTACAACCAATGTACATGAAAAAGTGTAATGTTTTACTCCAAATGAATACAATTCATGATTCCAAATTAATATCCATGTTTTCTCAGATTCTCATATGTGAATGCAATACTCTCTCTTCTTTGTAGTAGATATATGGCAGAACAACAAAGAGAAAAAGAATGGCGCGAGCCAAGCCCGGCCCCGAGTTATAAGGGCTCAGACGACGAGGGCTTAGGCAAGTCCGCCTCAGATGGCGAGTACATCCCCACCAAATCCACCTCAGACGACGAGGACATCCCCACCAAGTCTACCTCAGACGACGAGAGCATCTCGTATGAGGAGGAGGTATTCACACCGAGGGCCCCTAAGAAAGTAGCCACGGAGTTAGAAGTTGACCGAGATTGGGAGCCAGAAAAAGAGGCAGAAGAAGAGGAAGAAGAAGAAACGGGGCCCTCAACTCGAGCATCTAACACCCCAGGACGACACTTTCTAGATGACGAGCAACGCGTAAGTATATAATTAGCTTATACAACGTTGATTCCCCACACGTAAGTATACAACTAATTCAGGCTCATATATACTCTCGACAGTTACCTGCGGTGCCTATGTCTTTGGAGTTTCCCGACGACGAAGAAGAGGGCCATGCCTCGGGTCCCACACGAGCACTTCAGCTGCAACGGGAAGTGCCAACAAAGGCAAGAAGTCTGTCTTGAAGAGGGGCCAACATGGGAGGCACCAAGTAACCAAGAAGGTGCATGTCATCGACCAGATAGGGTCACAGGGAGAACCCTTGGCGCCACCATCAATCATCGGCACCTTCAGCAACCAATGCTCGTGTCTAGTCAGGGAGCACGTGCCGATCACGTACTTCAACTGGAAGACGGTGTCGAATGAACTCAAGGACAAAGTATGGACTGAAATCAATAAATATTTCTAGTTCCCACCAGACCAATACAATGAGGAGCGATGCAGGGGGCATGCGTTGTTTATTGCAGGCAAATCCCTTCGCACCCTCCAGGCCACACTGAACAAGAAGTATGTGAAGACCGGGAAGACACCCTTCGTGGACTACAGCTTCATTAAAAAACACGTCTGGGATGAGTATCTCAACAAGATGAGCACTGACGAAGCAAAGTCCAAGAGCTAGAAGTTCTCGGAGCTTGCAAAGAAGAACGAGCTCTCGCACCACCTAGGCATCACCGGGTACGCCAGTAAGAGGCCGATTTGGCGCCAGGAAGAAAGGGACGCAGAAGCGTCTTGGCAGAGTTATCCATTATAAGGCGTTGACGAGAGGTCACGCGACTACTTCTATGCTCGCCGGCCGAAGAAGCTGAAGGAGGGAATGACCAAGTACAATAAGACACAGACTGAGGAGGCAGAGAAGACTTTGCTCGCAGTCAAGTGGCAAAGGAACGCGGGGAGTTCGTACCTCGTAGGGACCATGACGAGCTCACTGAGGCGCTGGGAAACCCCGAGCACCGCGGCCTCGTCCGGGGTGTATCCTCGAGACAGAGCTGGAAGAATGTGGGGTCATGGTAGTTCGACACTTCCTCTTACCACATGAGGCAAGGATACAAGGAAGGATTATTCCAGGCCGGCAAGGAAGCCGCGATGAAGGAAATGATCATGGGGTCGATACAAGATGCTTTCACGAGCACCGACCAAAGATGGTGGAGCTGAGGACACAGATGTTTCGCCAGGCTGGCGTGATGCCACAATAGGGTGAAGGTACCTCTGCACCCCAAAGTTGCACCTCTACATCTGTGTATGCAATGTTGACATTGCTGCTTGCAGGATGCAATCATATGTATGCAAGGAGTTGGTTATTTACCTATCTCCTATGCATATTACCGAGAGGACCATCATTGACCACGAGCTAATGGACACGAATCTGAAGCTAGCGAGCTTGAGAGGGATGGAGCGAGTGAACGCCATAGCTTTGATGCGAGGGAGATCAAGTTCAGGAAGGGACACTACATTCTCAAAGCTATGAAGCAGCTCCAGGGAAAAGGGTGTATCCTTACCGCTCACCAGTTTGGGTAAGTCCAAATGATACATGCATGCATGTTGGCTTCACCACGTTTCATATTTCAACAAGATCTTATATTAGACCCATATTGTTTGAATGGTGTAGCATGGGCGACACGGGGCATTGGATTGTATTCATGATCTATCCTCAGGATGGAATAGCGATCATATTAAACTCCATGCGGAACACAAACGTGCAAGGCTACAAATATTTTGAAGGATGTCTGCGATAGTATGTGACTACACCTATTTTCTTTTAAGCACTCAAAGTATATGATTGTATCTGATGTTTGACACTAGTGGCATGCACATTCAGCGCTTACAAGATGTACGTGGAAGACCCCGCCTGCGTTGACCGTAGGTCCGATAAGGTGAAGAAGAAGTGGGGCACAAAACCCAAGCTGAGGCGAGAATTCCCGGTAATACGACTCGTACTACTGCTATCCTACTACCACTACTACTACCCTACTACTACTTACTACTACATATGTATATCTTACATGCAGTGTGCCAAGCAACCTGAAGGCTCACTCTTGTGTGGATACTATGCTTGTGAGTACCTCAGGAGATGTCAGAAATTTAGCCAAAGCTGGCGGCAGCTCAAGAAAGGTACGGATTGGTGGATGAGACGAAATGTGAATCAAAAGACCAACACTCACACAATAACTGACATTTGTAAGTTTGTCACCGATGAATGTGTTGAAGGAATGTGTTGAAGTTAGTAGGAAATTCTTCTACTCGGGCAACGCACTAGCTACATTACCTCAGTACCGTAAGCTAGCTAATTGGAGAACCAGCCGTTTAGACATGACTGACTACAAGCTGTCGGACATCTTCGATTAGATGAACTTTTTATACATATATGTTTAATGAACTGCTGGACATGCTTATGTGTAATGACATGCTTATGTGTAATGAATGACTTGTTGTAACTTTGTGATATCGGTTCTCTGGAACAGGACAACACATTCATGTAATATCCGTTTAATCCATGTTTGTTGTTCTCTTATATAATGTGTGCTTCAATTTGAGGCTTATGTTCTCTTATATATAATCTGTGCTTGAATTTGAGAAAAATGTTCCATTATATAATTATGTCCTTGAATTTGAGGCTTATATATGTTCTCTTATATAATCTGTGCTTGAATTTGAGAAAAATATTTTGAAATCCAATTTATAATTTTAAAAAACATTTTTTTTTATTTTTTTGGAAAATATTAACGTGGCGGTTGCTATAAGAAACCGCCACGGTTAATATACCGCCACGGTTAATATCCATTAATGGTGGCGCGGTTTCTTATAGCAACCGCCACTGTTAATAACAATTAACGGTGGCGGTTGTCCTAACCTAACCGCCACGGTTAATGTTATTAACCATGACAACCGCCACGGTAAATGCCCCTATTAACTGTGACGATTGATCTATGACGTTTGGAATAACCGCCACGGTTAATCTTTTTAACCGCCACGGTTAATAAATCCTGTAGTAGTGAAATAAGTGATATTTGTATCTGATATTCTGATTACATGGGTGTTTAATCCGTTTTCCACATGTGTGAGTGTGCAGCCGGTTGGATTCTTGGTGGCAGCCGGGGCAATTGCAGTTGCACTTGCACGGCATGAGACAGGGAAGGAGCATTGGTGGATGTTGTGAGCACAGTTGGTAGTAGGGGGCTGTCATGATCGCGAGGTATAGTAACAGCAGACTGAGACGCGTAGCAGAAACACGGAGAAAGACAGCTAGCGCTTCTGCTGAGTTCCGATCGAGGATGAGAGCGAGAACCGGACCCGCCGCCACGGCCAGCATGGGTCTTCCTGTTGCACGCTTTCGTGGTGCATGTTGTGAGCACACACACAGTTGGTAGTTAGGGGCAATCATGATCGCGAGATATAGTAACAGCAGAAGTAGTCAGCCTCAAAACTGAGTAGCGTACGTAGCTAGCAGGAACACGGGCGAAAGACAGCGCTTCTCCTGAGTTCTGAGGATGGCAGAACAGGAGCCGCCACCGCCGGCGTGGTTCTTCCTGCTGCTCGGTTTCGTCGGCGGCGTCTACTTGGCGTCGCTGTCGCTGCGCGTCGTCCTCTCCTACCTCGCTCTTTCCTTGCGCCGCCCGAAGGACCTACGCCGCCGGTACGGCACGTGGGCCGTTGTCACCGGCCCGACGTCAGGCATAGGCCGGTCCGTGGCTCTCGAGCTCGCGCGGCGCGGCCTCAACCTCGTCCTCCTCGACCTCGACGCCGCCAACCTCAAGGAGACCTCCGACATGGTCGTGTCTCGCCACGGCTTGGAGACCAAGACCGTTGTGTTCGACCTCTCACTCGTCGGAACACCTCGAGGTGAGGACACCGTACCGTGTACCTCTCATCGGCAGTGCACGTGCTTGAGCACTCGCTTGGGCCACGGGCACTTCTCGCTCCCTAGCCCTAGCTAGTGTGCGTTTTTTTTGGTTGTCAGGCGACGAGTCCGCGAGGCGCCTCCGAGCTGCCATCGAGGGGCTGGACGTCGGGGTGCTGGTGAACAACGCCGGCGTGGAAAGACCGGTCATGGTGTACCTGCACGAGGCCGACGTGGAGGCGTTGGTGCGGATGGTGCGCGTGAACCTGTGGGGCCTGACGGAGGTGACGGCCGCTGTCCTGCCGGGGATGCTGGAGCGCGGGCGGGGAGCCATCGTCAACATGGGTTCCGCGTCGTCCGAGGCCATCCCCTCCTTCCCGCTCAACACCATCTACGCCGCCACTAAAAGGTACCACTACTAAAAAAACCAAAACAATTCATAGCAACGTCTCTTTTTTTTATGTATAGCTAGATATAGAGTGGTCCCTATAAATAATTCTTGAATGAGCTGTTTCTAAAAATTTATTTGTAGAAATGGCAAATAGACACTGAATAGTACAAATTAAGTATTAAAATTTTGATTCAAATGAATCCGACAAAGAAATGACCAAAATAAAGTGTAGATCTTAAAAAAATATAGAACTTTGATTTTTATAATATTTTATCTGAATTCATTTGTTGTTTCAAAATACTATTTGAATTAAAATTTTAAATTATTTACGAGAGATTAGGTCAATTTGTGAACAATATACAACATTAGTTTTTGTATGGAGAAATGACCAAAATAAAAGTCGTAGGTCTTGATGAGTGGTACAAGATTATTGTGGATGAGTTTTTCAACTAAAATAATTTGCTATTTTAAAATATTATTTAAAGTTGTCATTTTTTAAATTCAAATTTTGAATTGTTCAAACCAAGTCACATGAAAAGATGACCAATTTAAAAGTTGTAGATCTTGCTGTGTTTTAGAACTTTGTAGTTGATAACTTTTTCATTTGAAATCATTTCGCAATAAATAACTACGTTTGAATTTCTCAATTTGATTTTTTTAAAATAATCTTAGATGGAGAAATAATGAAAACAAAAGTTGTAGATATCAAAAAAATATATAACTTTAAAGCTGACAACGTTTTCATTTGAAATAATTTTGCAATGGAAAATTACGTTTGAAATTCTCAACTTTGAAATTTGAACTTTTTAAACAATCTTAGATGGAGAAACAATCAAACAAAAGTTATATAACTTTATACTTGACAACTTTTTCAATTGAAGTCATTTTGTCATGCAAAATTACGTTTAAATTTCTTAAATTTAAAATTTGAATTTTTAAACAACTTTGGATAGAGAAACAACCTAAATAAAAGTTGTAGATATCAAAAAGTTATACAACTTTATAGTTGGCAACATTTTTATTAGAAATCATATTGTCAAAGAAAACTATGTTTGAATTTCTTAAATTTGAAATTTTAATTTTGTAAAAGACCTCAAATAGAGAAACTCCAAAAATGAAAGGTATTAATTTTAAAAAGTTATGCAACTTTGTAGTTGATAACTTTTTAATTTCTATTTGTTTAGGGTCTTAAATACTTAATTAAATCCAATTTAGGATAATATGAGGAGGCTCAAAATTCATTGTAGATATAAGTGAGTGTGAGGTATAGTGGTAGAGGAGATACAGTTTGAACGGCAGTGAACACGCAAGAAATTGTGAATTTCTAGAAACAGATTTGTAGGGTCAGCTCTTTAAATAGTGAACAACCCCATATAAATCGGGCATTTGTAGCCACGGTTCGATAGGGACGACCAAATTCAGATTGAGACGTCCCTACAAAGTCTTTAGGTAGTACTCCCTTTATTCTAATACGGAAGGTGTAATCACATTTTGTTCTTTTATTATAATATATGTGGTCTTCTCTCTAAACACATATACATCGAAGCAGTATTAAGAGCGAGAACTAAATGTGTTCTTGGTCTTTAAATTAACTCGAGATAATTATGTCTTATATATTAGGGAGATTTTGCTGCAGGACATTAAACTTATCCAAAATTGTTGTGGGATGCTGTAATTGCTGTAGGACAGCAAAGAAAATAGTGTCACACAGCAAAGAAAAAATATTTCAGTGCCCCATCACCAATTTTAGATAATTTAAGTGTCCCACAACAAAACTTTCGTATATATTATATACCATGAGAGGGAGTAGTATATAGTACATGTTGCAATTAGCATGTAAATATTCAGCCTGTTCGCTTGGTCGTTTCGGTGGCTGTTAAGCCGGCTGTGGCTGTGTTTGACTGCTTTCTTGTAAGAGAAAAATACTATTTCGGTGACTGATAAGTCAAACGAACAGGACGTTGTACCTACTGCGTTCTGTCGGTTCATCCGTATGTTCGTTCATCCTGAGCGCAGGTATGTTGCCAAGTTCTCCCGGAGCCTTCACGTCGAGTATAGAAGCAAAGGGATTGATGTGCAGTGCCAGGTAATATAAATATATCCAGCAAATTTCGGTATTCAAAGTACAAAAAGATTACCACTTCGTTCGTTAATCTGCTGCTTAACTCGAGCAAAGTAATTTCGCTGCGGAACTTTTGTGCCCGTATATATCCTGTCGGATACCAGTCCACAAATAGTGGCAGATCTGATCCAATTGAATTCTCCTAACATCGGGTTGCTGCTCACATTCAATTCACTGCTCTCGGCACTGCACTGCCGGCTCCGTTCTTCGTGGCGACCAGGATGGTGCCCAGCGCCGTGCGAGACAAGTGGCTCTCGTCGCTCGTCCCCACACCAGACGCCTATGCTCGCGCTGCGATGCGCTGGATCGGCCACGCCCCGCTCTGCACCCCTACTCTCGGTCACCAGCTCCTGTGGTGCCTCCCCGGCATCCTGCCGGACGCCGCGCACGACTGGCTCCGCCTGCGCGAGCACCTACGGCTCAGAGCGCTGTTACAACGAAGGAGGGCAGCGAGGCAGGATGCAAAATGACTTTTCTTTACTACATAGTACATACAAATTAAACTCTCCTAAGTACGGCTATCAATAATATGTATGACTTCAATATGTTCCATGAACACAATGTAAAGGTACTTAGTGACGGAGCCATAAAAATTCTAGGTGGGACAAACATTAAGAGCAATATAGACGCAAAGCAAAAAACAAAAAACAAAAAAAACGAGCAACACATGTGTATCATAATCATACAAATTATAAAGCAACGAGCGAACAAAAATTTTAAGACGATACTTCATGTTCAAACAATAAACATTATTCTTCTATCAAATCAAAATACGGAAAAGAAATAATTGATCAACTTAAAAATATTTCATGAAGACTAGTTCTAGATTTTAGAATTAATGCTAATTCCATAAAAGATAAGTATAGTGTGCATGGGTGGTGGCTTGATCAACTTAGGACGCTGGCTAGGCTAAAGGTACCGCGCTATTCTACACTCTATGTATTACTCTACAACACAAGTCAAAACTGACCTAAAAAGGTGTTGAATGCTACTAAACAACGTTCAATATCAGTCGATACTAGACCCAGCGTCACGAAATACTGAATAATACCGACACGCAACTACTGAATAATACTAAATTCTATTCGGTACAACATGTTGTTGTAGAATAGTATTCTACACCTAAAGTGTAGAATAACAATATATATATATATATATATATATGTGTGTGTGTGTGTGTGTGTGTGTGTGTGTGTTATTCTACCCTAGGACACCTAAACTAACTGACGGACCCAACCAGAACTTGTCGCCCGTGCCCGACCCTCCCCACGCGCCTAGGTCCTCGGGAAAAAATTAACGCCCCGTGCGCATCCCCTGACCAATGATGCGGCTCAACGCATCCTAGACAGTGGACCCCACGCGTGTTCGGTGGGCCTACCTTGCGTGCCCCTATGCGTCGCTCGTGCTCCGGTCCAGGAACCCACTCGCACTCACTCAGACAGCGGGTCAGCACCGTTCGTCCGTAGCTTCGTCTGAGGCCGCTCAGGATAGCCAGCCCCCCGCAGTTTCCACTCCACCGACAGCTATCCAGATAGATGCCACATCCGTCACCTCGTCGCCAGTTCAGCCAGAGCAGGGACCGGTACTTGAGACTCTCGTTGAGTCAGTGTTAGAGGCACTCTTGGCTTCCTCCGCTCCAGTGGCACCGACACCTACAGTGGCAGTTCGAGAGGACACTCCTACTCCTGCCCTAGCTTCGGTTCTAGACTCTTCAGTCGCAGAGCTAGTAGTTATGTCAGCTCCAGGTTCTTCTGTGCCTCCCCAGACCGCTTCTCTTCCAGCTTCAGCTACTCAGGGGGAGGGCTCAGATGGCGATGTTAACCTTTCAGAGTTCGAGCGCCTTGACCGTGACCCGACTGCTTCAGCCTCGCCTTTAGAATCGTAGACTTTGGTGCTAGACGCCAAAGGGGGAGAGGGAGAGTCGAGTATGCTAGCTTTAGGGGGAGGTAGTAGGATTCGTTCTTTGGTTGTGTATATACTCTATCATGCATCATGTTTATCGCTTTTCTTGCATTGTATTATATGTGTGTGATGATGCTTGCTACTCTTGGACATGGTTGTGACATGTGTGATTCATTCGATATCTATATATGTCATGTCACTTGGTTATGCTATATTGCTTCCGTGTTAATCTCTGATCTTGTGATTGCTATAGCATATCCTTTCAAGTACTTAATCTCAAATCCTATCTTATATGTGCTTGACATCGCTTGAGTGGTTTAGGCATGTATATGTCTTTCTTATCACTAACACATGCCTACTCAATTCAAGTCATGAAAACCAAATCAAAATCAACTCATATTCTTTACTCGAGCTTGTATTGTCATCAATCACAAAAAAGGGAGAGATTGAAAGCATCTAGGCCCCAATGGTTTCGATGATTAACAACAATGCTAGATCACTATTACTAATGTGTGTTTTGCAGAGGAAAAAGTGATTGAGTTAGGTAATATGTGATGGCAAGTGAATGGGCTAAATGGTATTCATACCCCTAAGATGGATTTCCTTTCGGTTTTCAAAGGATGGAGTTCAAGGTTGAAGACTAGGCTTGTTCTTAATACCACTATGGTGTGAGAAGGGCACTAAGTATAGACTAGGGCTTTTTTTTTACTTTGGCCGTACTATTAAGGTGGGTATGAGATTAGTAGCTTGACCTAGGAGAGGTTGTGAATGTTGGTGTATGCACACTTGTCAAACCTTGTCCTAGAAACCCTACAAATAGCCCTTGAGATGGTAGGAGCAAGTTCCCTTCACAAGTCATGGAGATTGGAGGTGAAGAGGGTGCTTAGAGAGCCTTCGGACCATTGGAGGTGGTCCGGTGGCCAGGGTTAGGAAGAAAGCTGAGAAAGAAGCTCCAGACCACCTATCCGGAGGGCCCCGGACTAGTTGCTACTGGTCCGGTGCCTTGTGAGTGATGTCACAACCAAGGGTTAGGCTCCGGACTAGTCCAACGGCCTTGTCTGACGACTAGTCTGACACTATACAGAGAGGTCCAGAGAAGAGAAAAAGGAATCGGACCTCGTCCGGTGCCTAGCTCCGGACTAATGCAAGTAGTTTGGAGGTCCTCTGTCACAGTGTCCGACGGTTCGCAGACAGGAGAAAAAGCACATAACGGCTAGTTTGGAGGGTGGGGGCTATATATAGTTGTCCATCTCGTCCAAGTTAGCTCTCTTGGCCATTGTTTCAGCTGAAGGAAGCTTGAGAGAGTTCTTGAGAGACCAAGAGCCTAGTGAGGAAAAGATTTGTGAGATCCAAAGCTTGAGTTCCTCCCTAGGGTGATTAGGAGTGACAAGTGTGCATCCATCCACCTTTCTAGCCTCGAGTGGGTAAAGTGAAGGTCTTGTGCTTATTACTCTTGGTGATCGAGGGGGAGCAATACCTTGTGAGGTGCTCCAACGAGGACTAGAGGGGAGTGTTGACTCCTCGATGCCTGTCACACCCGGTTCAGAAAAGAGACCGAGTGCATAATACATGTGTGCCAGGATTGAGAATTACACACATATATTGACATCATCAATGATACATAGCACAGCGTTCGAAACATAAACTTAAACGAATATAAAAGAGTACTTTATTACAAGCCTTTGAATCAAAGTCTAGCGGAAAAGGTAAAACGAGCTAAGTCGACGCGAAGAAGGAGCCATCTTGCCACAGGAAGGTCGACGGCAGCGACACACGAGCCTAACACCTGTCGATGTCTTCGGGGAACTCCTCATCCCAGTCTTGATCTTCTACCCAGCCTTTATGTGATTAAAGCAAGGGTGAGTACATGTCAAACTCAACAAGTACAGACGGAAAGTAAATGACATGCAAGGCTTAACAAGGTAAAGCTGACTCGGTTGCCTACGTTTAGCATTTTAGTTGACACATTTTATTAATACAACCTATTTACTAAAAGTGGTTAAGAGAACCCAACCCGGTGATTAAAAGGTAAGATCATCATTTTTTAGCACCATGCCGGAAGTAGCAACTTCGGCAAAACCACGGAGTAGCAACCCCGCATTTCATCAGCAACCGGGATAGCAATCCCAACACTCGAGGTAGCGACCTTGAGCTCTCATGTGTAACCAACCACAAACTCTCCACCGCTAACCAACCATGATCTCTCTCAAGCCAGAAATAAGTTGAGCAAAGATGACTCTGTCCATGTGAGGATCCGGGCCGCTCATGACCGTGAGCACGGCTGATATATCAGGTTTAACTCTGCAGAGGGGTGCACTTTCACTTCAAGTCGTGATTCCCATTTGCCCGGGGTCATGACTCCCAAAACACTGCCGAGGTGAGCAGGCAGGGTTTCACTACGAGACCTTTCGCAGGGTCCAACTAATAGGATGCAACCCGTAGGGTTTGGCCCACGCGTCGGAAGCCGTCCCCATAGCCATGGAACCTGGTCGACCGCAACTTAATATTCATTACATGGGCTACTCCCCTACGCCTACCCGGTAAGCCACACCCTACTAGTGGCTGCCCTGTTAATTAGTCAAGCCAGAGCCATATAGCTTGAAGCTGCACGAAAGTCCCAGGTGGCCGCTCCACGAACCGGCTCTCAGGGAGAGGAGATATGAGTACCCGAAAAAACACCGGTCCCAGACCAGTACTCGTTCCCCCTTTGAACCAACTAAATCCAACTGTATGAGAGATCACATCATCACCATGTTTCATAAGCCATTGGTTCACTTTTAGTAGAAGTTAACATGTTTAGATTGCCATCATATGCTAAAGTAGGTAAAGCGACTAAGCAAAGCTACTTTATGTTGATAAAAGGTAAACTCCCAGGTGAACAAGGATGGTACAACAAGCCTATTCATGTTCTAGGGTTTCACAAGTTTAGACACATGCATGAAAGTAAAGTGAATTAATGTAAGTAGGTACAAGATGGTCAAATGGTGTCTGCACTTGCCTTGGTCAAGCTCGGCCTGGTCAAACTGCTCAAGGTCCTGCTCCTCTTCCTTCACCGAAGGATCGCGCTCTAACCGCAATAATCATCACACATAGGAGCATAACATGCAAGCAAACAAAGTTTAATAAGAAACAGTACACCACAGTGAACAACAGAGGTAAACAATCGCATAGAATTAATCTACACGACGATACGAATCTATAGGAACTTGAACCACTGAAAACGGAGTTGAAACGAGCAAGATATGAGATAAACAAGATGAGTGGCAGTTCTGTAAATAGTTAGATCTATTTTCGAATTAAATTAAAACAGGAAATCGGATAAAACCGATTGGATCTAGGATGGCGGGTTAATTAGCTGAAACCACAGGGTCTCTTTAGCAAAAATACCCGCGAAGGGGTATGGATCTCTCAGATCCGTTGGATCTGATCTGAGTGGTTGAGATTAGAGAGAGGAGGGGGGTGCTCGGTTGGGGGAACAGAGGGGAGGGCCGACGCGGCGGGAGGCCATGGCCGGCGGCTGGCGCTCGCCGGAGTTGGCCAAACCGGCGCTCCCGGGCACCAAACGTGAAACGGATCGAGCCGGGAGAGAGAGGGATGGACCGCGAGCTCACCTAGGGACTTCCCGCAAGCTGAGATGAAGTAGAGACGGTTGGCAACGAGCTCTGGCGGACTGCGGCTCCTGTGCACGACGACAGGGCGAAACCGAGTACGAAACGAAGGACGTCAGGGCTTGGCGGGTTCGTAAGGAGACGCGAAGCTCAGGGAGGTGCTTACCGACGTGATCGAGCAGAGATGGTGGCCTAGTCGCGGTGGCGGGATCTCGGCGGCGGCGGAGCTCTCGTGCGTAGCGGCGCGGAGGCAAAGGTGCGAGGTGGCTAGGGTTCGGAATGGCGGCGCGGAGTCCAGGGTGCCCCATTTATAGCCCGACGAACAGCAGGCTACGCGCAGCGTGCAAGGCGGAGCAGAGCGCCTCGGCGTGCGTGGAACGCACGGGGTTCGTTGGAGAGAGACGAGTTGGGCGACTGCTGAGCGGGCCTAGGCTGTCAGCGGCTCCGGCGCGGTGCTAGGCCGCGAGCTGGGCCAAGAGGCGCACGTGCGCACGTTGTAGAACAGGCCGGCGCGCTGAGCCGAGCGCGAGCTCGTGCAAGGCTGGGCTGGCAGCCAAGTTTGGCTGGCTGGGGGTGTTGGTGGCCGGCTAGAACGGCCTGGGCTGAAGCGCGGTGCGGCCGGCTGCGCTAGGCGCTCTGCTGCTGAGCCTGGCCGGCTGGGAAAGGGCACGACCAGCTGAGGGGAGGCCACGACCGGCTAAGGCAGAGCCAAAGCGGGCTATGGCCGGCCGAGGTTGGTTGTGGCCGACTGAGAAGGGCCAAAGCTGGCTGCAACTGGCTAGAGGGGTGGCAGGGCTGGCTATGGCCGGCCAGAGACAGGCCAAGGCTAGCTAAGCAGGTCTAGGATAGGTTAGGCTATCTAGGGTTGGTTAGGTTAGTCTAGGTTGAAGCGGAGACGAGAAACGACGAGATAGGGTTAGATAGGGTGAAGTTAGAGGTTAGGGTTAGCGAGCACACCACATTCAAAGCAGAGGTCGAGGAAAACAATGCAGTGGCATGAATGCAACAACAAAGGTTCATTGACTAGATTTATTTTAGTTTTATTTAACAGGTTAAACGCATCTAAGAAAGACCACACTAAGAAACCCTAATCAATTTAACATTCAGAGTTTTAGGGTGTTACAATACCTCAGGAAAACATCGCCGTGTCATCTTTCTCTTTCTCCCTAGCTCTTTACTTTCCGCAATCTACTTTCAAGTTCTTCATACTTGTTGTTTCATACTTGCAATCATGGCTTGAGTAATTTGGTTGCTAGGTTGTTATTACTTGATACTTTCTTAGTTGTTTATTTCATCTTGCTATTTGAATTGCTACCGCTTTCCTAGTATAGAAAACACAAGTAGGCACTAGGGAGAGAATTGGCATTTGTTAGGTTTTAATTTTGCATTAGATTTTAAAACAAGCCCAATTCACCTCCCTCTTGGGCATCTTGATCCTTTCAAGATTAGGTTTTCACTTTTTACTTTTCCTCTCACTCTTCGGGAGCCTCTAATTCCAACAGCAGCTAAAGAAGGCGAGAAAATTGGCTATTTGCCATTGCAAAGAATGGGTTTGGCAAAATTGCCATCCGAAAGAGTGACTTCGCAAAATTGCCAGCCTCAATATGTGTACCTTATTTTTGTTCCCATAATCCCTATTTAGTTCCTTTGTTTCTATTTTTTTGGGATTCTACTCCATGCAAAAGGACATTACTGCCCTTGGCTGCCAGGGAGTCAAGCGGATCACTAACCCACTTCATAGTATCACTAGAAGGAATTGCATCATCATCATCATTATCTATACTCTACATATCCATTGCCCGATCATTTGGTGCAGCCACATGTGCAGTCTCCTCATCTGTAACCTCCGATAGCATGTATATTTGATTTTCTCTCAAAAGTTCAATTCTTTCCTCCTCATCGTGTGACTCTACTATCTGTATGTTAACCTAGTCAAAAAACTTGTGGTATAGAATCATCAACCTCCATATCAAACCTAAAGAAAATATCGTTTGCAGTTTACTGTCTACACGGAAAAAGGTGAAAATCTTGAAACAAAAAAATCAAAAAGGCTACATGACTACACCTAGGAGGCGGTGCACATTGCACCATTTCAGACAATGTCAAGCTTGTAGAGTCTTCGTCAAGCGCAAGTGTCTCTGCCAAGCTCATCACCAACATCACGCCTCCCTCACCCTTCCTCGCTTGAGTCTAGCCCATTTGCCTCGATGGTCCAGCCGGCAGCACTACACCCTGTTGTCCTCTCCTGCTCCCCACTCTCTCACTACTAAGATGGCCCCACACGCTAGTGACCTCCTTCTCTTCGTGGAGTCCACTTGTTAGGATCTTCCCCAACCTCCCGTCATCGCCTTTGCCATTGCTGGTGCCCTGCACGACAGAGCCCTATCCATGCCTCCTTCCCACTCGTAGATCGTTGATCTATGCTCGACTCATACCGTGCGTGCCGAGTCACGGCTGCCATTGACGCGAGCTCTGCGGCCCTTCTCTCCTCCCTCACCTCCTCCACTATAAGATCCATCCATGGGAACCTCTCTCCACAAGTGAATTTTTGGTGCAGTGGTAAGGGTGCAATGTGCGAGGTCGTGAGGTCCTGAGTTCAAATCCCATGTGTTGCAAATGTATCGATTTCTTGCGAAAATGAAAGTAAACATTTAGAAAAGCGTGTGGCTACCTTATGCAGGCCTCCTTGGATTTTTTTGCTATTTTTTAAATCCGGTTTGCTATTTTAGGAAACCATTTGTAGTGGCGGTTTTCTCTAGAAAACAACATGTAAATTATTTCTAGTGATGGTCTTCTTAAGAAAACAATCAGTACAAATCATTTGTAGTGGCGGTTCTCTAAAAGATGTCTATGAAAGCTTACGATTTTCACTGGCCTTTCACAATGTGGCGGTTGTGCAAAACACTAGTGAAAATGGTTATGAAACCATCAGCACAGTGCTTGACTATACTCGTGATAGCAGCACATATAGCAAAATCATAGTTGCACATCTATAGATGCTTAGGTTGAAATTAGAGACCAAATAGAGTTTTAAGTTGCCTAATTTACTCCTCCTTTTCAACGTATCCCTTCAGCATACAAAGTGTTGCATGCCACCGACGACTAGTTTTTGAATTATTTCTAGTAAAGACTTATTGTCGAAAGGATTACACATACTGATACATAATTGATAACATACAAGGCTCAGCTGATGAAGAAGAAAAACACGAAAGCATCGATATAGCAAACAGAGCCTCGTGCCCTCATCTATGCGACTGTACGCCGAGAGCAGGAGACTAGCTAGTACAAGTACAGCACGTATTGAGATCATGACATCTTGGCACGACACACGACATGTTATAATCTCCACGAAACACACAAATGCTGTTAACTGCTCCTAACCTCTCCATTGTTACGCTTCACTAGTACAAAAATAATTTTTGGCTGCGCCTCAAAAAAATAACACAGACTGTTTGGGTTATCAACCGCCAGTAGAAAAAAAACGGTT
>CM039126.1:18822737-18854134 GCA_022036555.1 Microstegium vimineum | reverse complement strand
GCTTGTATTCCTCCATAGCCCGCTCCATGGCCTGCTTCTGATCATCTTTCAGATCGGCCTCAGAGACTTCAATGACGTTCCTCTGGTTAACGTCGGCGTGATCACCCATGATAGATGTAAGATTTATATAATCGTGTCCCACCGAGAGTGCCAAAAGAGGTGTTGACACAAAAAGCGTCAGGATCTGCGAACACCTCGGGCTTATACCCGAAATTCAATATCCGGAGGCGTGCCAGTCGATTTGACCAGTTAATCGACAAGGACGATAACTAGAACAAGATTCAATCCAGACAACGGCGATGTGCTCGGATGCTGCGATTGAGGCTTGATCAGGATAACTTGAGTAGAGCTGAACGAGGAAACAGCGATGCGCCCGGATGCCAAAGCTCAGAGGTACTCCCACGCGGAACTTGCAAGGATTTGACAGAGATCAAGCTGATGCAGCCCAGCGAAGCTTGAAGAACTCGTTGATAACTACAGCTAATGCAATAAAGGGTAAATTGCGATAAAAGTAGAATAAGAGTAAAATTGATTTGATTGATATTGGATTGATTGTTCTTTTCGTAGCCCTCGGGCACATATTTATACTCCCGCATGGAGAGTTGTACAAAGACACGACTCGTATCCTTCCTAAAACAAACTCCTAACTTTAAGGAAACTGACTCGCACATGAGTCGGATCTAAAATAACAATACTTATTTTCTTAAACAAACACGCCTACTTTAAAGGAAAATAAACGACTCATGGAAGAGTCGGACTCAAACTACTATAATAATACTGGTACAAAATCACCAGTTTCCTTATGCCTCTCCTCGATGGAAACTTTCCATCGGCAGATGCCTTCGATCCGCAGTTTCCTTCTTTCACCACCAGCACTCTTCCGCTGATATCACACGCTAAGTCACCTTGTACTCATCGGCAACCTATGCCTATCGGCATCAGCAATATTTCTCGATCGACCACTTGTACTGGTAACTGTCTTCACCAATCGTTCCTTATCATCAATTGGCAACCACTCTTCATCGGCAATCGGCAATGTCTCCTCATTGGCAATCGGCAACATCTTTTCATCAGCAATCGACAGTGCCTCTTCATCGGCAATCGGCATCAGCAACTTTATAGTTTAAGCTATTTGACTTCGCCAATTAACATCCAGCCTCCATCGGCAGCACACTTAATCTTTCCGCAGCATACTTCCATCGGCAATACTGGCTCACGATTTCCCGATGCCGATGGAGAACGGCCGCTGACCAGTCAAGCCTTAGCTCATTTGACACGTGCTGAAAAACGGTGTCAACACCAGTGCCACGGGCAGGGGGCCGACCTGGTCCTCCATCGCCCCATGGCAGCCTCCGAGGCAGCCGTAGGCGCCATCTCGGCGTCCATGGCCCACCTTGGCCTGTCTCCCTCTAGGGAGCAAACCACTCAGGGGACAACCGTCCTACGAGCTGACTACCCCGAGTTCGAACGCTAGCTCGATACCTTGATGGGTCCCCAGCCGACTCGGGGTCCCTCCACAACCTCTGCTTCGCATTTGCCAACATAACAGCGCAGCTTGCGGGAGGGCAACCGCTCTCTCCCGAGCTCATCTCGGTGCCCACCCCGAGGGCGCTACCGTATGGCTTGCGGAATGCCGCCGCATCTTACTCGGAGACGGTGGCCGCGGGTTTCCGTGCTGACCCCGCGGAGGGGACACACGTCGCGCTCGCGTCACATCATCTTCAGTCCATCTCCGACCTCCTCACGAGCTTGGAGGCGACATCCAACGCCGACTCCAGCTGCGGGAGCATCGATCCCTGGGAGCCCCTAGACTTCAAAGGTCGGGGGATAAGGAGGCCTTCTATGGTTTCTTGCACGCCATCGATTACCTGCTCAGCTCCGATTCGAGTGACTGCAGCGCTGGCTGCGGACGTGAGTGCTTCATGTGCGACTCACCACCGCGCGGGGTTGCCATCGACGCCACCCTCATCGAGGACGAGGACGGCGACGACGTCCATACGCCCATCGACGGAGCGAGGTCACCAGCACCGGTGCCGCGGGATGACCCGCAGTCCTCGGACGCCCAACGACGCTATCTGCAAGAGCTCCGCGACATGGAGCAGAAGCTCGAGGAAGGGCAGTGACAAGTAACGTTCGAGTGCGAAAAGCTCGAGCGTGAAGCCCTGTGCTGGAAGGGAAGCCCGAGCGGTACACCAACACATCATCAACGACGAGCATGACAAGCCAAAGTTCGCGCGAGCGAGTCAGAACATCACGGCAGCGGCGATGCTGCTCCACAACCTCCCAGTCCCTGACACTCCCGAAGGAAAGATCGCTCACGACGAGCTCAAATCCCGGCTGGGGCGCACCGTGGCTTAGCGGGCCGAGAGCTCCGTGTCGCGGCGACGCGGGCTTAACTTCAGCCATCAGGCCGACCCGACGCCTAACGACCGCGAGGGTTCAGTTCACCAGGATCCCGCGCCGGACGGACGCCGACTGTTGGCACAAGTTATGACCAACTTTTCTATACTTCGAATGATGCCACCAATCTCCGGATCAGGGATAAAACAAACACATCATGAGCATAGTTTATCAAATAACTAGTTCCACATGTCCATGAGTGTTTGAGTGCAGGGATGAAGAAATGAAGCAAGTGAGAGCCAGTGGGACCCACATAGGGGGTTGGCCAACCACCCTGTGGGCCCACTTAGCTCTCCCCCTCGGCCATGATCTAAGAGAAGCACTCTAGAGTGAAATCCATCTATTGGATCACTCTGTGCTTTCTCTCAACGGCTCACAAGCAAAACACAATGATTCATGGGCCCAAACCAAGGAGATTACGTGATAACAATCACAGAACCAACAACGAACACCTATGACGAGTGGGACCAGCACCAGGGAGCAGGAGGTGGGCCAGTGACCCCTAGGGGGGCTCGGCCGACCATCCATAGGGCCCACCTGGCCCTCAAGCAGCCCCTGACTAGTGGGGCCACACCCTGCAGGGTAGAGGAGGGCCCACTGGACATAGGGGGGTTGGCCGACCACCCCTCTAGGTTGGTTGGCCTCTCCCAACCGCCATACTCCTTCCCCACATGTTGGATCACCACCATCCATCCAATGACGGTTGCAAAGGCGGTTTGATCCAAGGGTGGAGGATGCAAAGCCCTGGATCGCTGACGTGGTGATCGAGTAGCCCCTACTCCACTCCTCTACTATAAATAGAGGGCCATACCCCCTCTGTAGGCATGGTGAAGAAGCCAACAAGCTCCATTCCTTAGAATTGTTCTAGTAGTTAGTCTAGAGTGGGAGTTAGAGTTGAGTCGAGCTTGCTCGGGATTTCCGGAGTTGTCTTCTGGGAAGTCTGGTATAGCTCTTGTATCTTTCCTTCTTTGTAAGACTTTATCTTTATTAATATATTATCCTTTCCCTTTACTTTACTTGGTATTTACTTTGAGCATTACTATACTAGATATAGTATTGTTATATGCTTTTGCTCTTTAATAGCCTTTACATTTATACTCTGTGATCCTTGTGACCTTTCCTGTATGCGATCATTGCCTGTCATAGGGTGCTTTGATTATTGATCGTAGTCAAAGTATTAAGTTCTGTGTAAGCATGGTGCTTATACATTAACTTATCCTTGGTTAACGCTTGCTGCACGGATTGTCTGTGGTAGCTAGCAAGAGGTGACAACCTAGTCTAGCCGTTGTATTCCACCACGTGTTTATAGGCAAGTTTTTAAAAGGTAAGGCCCCCATAAGAAGAGGGCGCGGTCCAGTAGGAGTTTTGTCCTCCTACTGATCTATCCCCTCTCCTAGCATACTTGTATTGAGAAGGCAAACTATAGTGTTTAGTCTAGTTAATTAGCTAAGTATATTGAAGTAGAGTGAATTGCTTAGGGGTCCCTTGTACTCTCTCATTGTCCTCCCACCTAGCTAATCTGTCTAGTCCATTCTAAGTATCATTTACCTAGGCTCTTTCATTCATCAAACCCCTTCCTATCACATTTATCATTTACCCCCCTATGCTAGTTGGTACTCAGTTAAGGTACTTTCTAGGATCTCTCTCTAATTATCATTTCAGGCTCAGCTTTGCCTTGGGATAAAATAAATTACGATACCTTGGAATACTCCTAGGTGAAGTGCTACAACGGTATAATCTGTGCACTTGTGGATTTAACCAATAGTCATAAGAAATACCCATAAGCATTTCTGGCGCCGTTACCAGGGATAGGGATTTATCTCTATTTGTGGTACGACGCTAAGAAGTGTCAACAAGCATTTCTGGCGCCGTTGTCGGGGAAAGCATAGCCTAGAAATTTTAACTAGATTGAATCCGGAAATTATTGTTAACTTAGTTATCAATTAGTCATAGGGCCTTACCCCTATCTGTGTCTTCCTTTCCTGTGAAGCGAGACAGTTTATGAGTGGTTTCCAATTGCCGGGAAACTACCTAGAGGATCCTGAGCAGCTGTTGAGGATGTCTAGACGTCATCAAGTCCCACCTCAGAGGTTCGTCTCGAACCTGAATCCGTTCAAGGAAGGAGGCTCTACACCACCACTCAAGAAAGCTATGGCCCAGAAGGCGATCTCTAACTTCTCGGCTCCGTTAGCTACGCACGTAGCTCAGGGCCCCGAGGTCAACTTTGGGGATGCCACCTTCGAGCTGAAGCCCGCCTTGATCCACATGGTGCAGGCCAATCCATTCCGCGGGAAGCCCCATGAGGATGCCAATGCTCATCTCCAGCACTTCATGGAATCATGTGGCACATTCACTATCAAGGGAGTGGCGTCTGACGCCATTCGTCTTCGCCTTTTCCCATTCTCTCTATTGGGGAAGGCGAAGCAATGGTTCTATGCCCACAAGGAAGAGGCCATTACATGGGAGAGGTGTGCTAATGCATTCCTCAAGAAGTTATTCCCGACGGGCAAAACCAATGTCCTTCGTGGTAAGATCTCAAGTTTCCATCAACAATCTAACGAGACGATTCCCGAGGCATGGGAGTGTCTCCAGGAGTATGTTCGTGCCTGTACTCATCATGGGATAGACGACTGGCTCCTGATTCAAGGGTTCTACCACGGGCTGACCAGCATGGCCCGTAGTCACCTTGATGCTACCGCTGGAGGGGCATTTCTCCAACACACGGTGAGAAGTGCCAAGGACCTCATCAAGAAGATGGTGACCAACCAAGTTTGGGGTGAGGAACGTCTCCAGCCAAAGAAGAGAGGTATGCACACCGTCAGTGAGGTCGACATACTCTCTGCCAAGATGGACCTCTTGATGATGAAGATAGAGGAGAGTTCCAAAATGGAACGAGAGGCCATCTACCCCATCACCGCCACACAAGCCATTGAAGCTGATCCATGGTGTGAGGTGTGCGGAGGAAATGATCACTCGGGCAACAATTGCACCGAGACACCGAAGGAGGACGTGAACTTCATCAGCAACAACAAAAACAACAATGGGTATCGACCCCAACAACAAGGAAGCTAGAATTCACGCCCCTTCTACCAAGGTAATGGAGGTAATAGCAATTACAATAATTACAACAAGTCCTATAATAATCAACCTTCATTAAAAGATCTTGTTCTAGGGCAATCTAAGATTAATGATGGTATAAATAAGAAATTGATTGCCACTGATAAAGTTCTTGAAAGCTTTGGTGAGAAAATGGATAGCTTTACAACTGCTATGAAAAATCAATTGAGTTTTAATAAAATGCTAGAAACCCAATTAGCTCAATTAGCAGCAGCTATGCCATCTTTAGAACAAGGCGTTGACACCGTTTTTTGACACGTATCAATATGATCTGAGGATTGTGCCGATCGGCAAAAGGCTAGTTGCCGCTCCTTATTGGTATCAGAATATTACCGGTCAGATTGCCGATAAAGACGAGAATGTTGTTGATGCAGATAAGGACTTGTTGCCGATTGAGGCAGGAAGACACTGTTGATGAAGGCAAAGGGATGTTGCCGATGAGAGCCAAAGCCTGTTGCCGATGAGGACGGAAAGCTGCCGATGAATAATGATGCCGATGGAAGCAGGATGAGACTGCCGATGGCAATAGAAGAAGGTTGCGAATTGGAAGAAGTCAGCGGATGTTGCCGATGAAGGATGACATGGCTAACGTGAGCATACAATTACCGATGGCGCTAAAAGGAAATTGCGGATCGGAAGGATGTGTCAATGGAAAGTTTCATCGGGGAAAAAGACATAAGGAAACTGGTGATCTTATACCAGTATTGTTATAGAAGTTTTAGTCCGACTCTTGCACAAGTCGTTTATTTCCTTTAAAATAGAAGAGTTTGTTTAGGAAAATATTATTGTTTGAGTTCAGCTCCTGCGCGAGTCAGTTATTTCCTTTAAAATAGGAGTTTGTTTTATTTAGGAAAGGTACGAGTCGTATCTATCTACAACTCCCTCTGCCGGAGTATAAATAGGTACCCTGGGGTGCTGTAAACGATCATATCCAAGCATATCAAACACATCTATTTTATCTTATTTACCTTTCCAGTAATTTACCTTTACTGCATTAGGTATTAGTTTATCTACGAGTTCTTCAAGTTTTGACGGGCTGCATCTCATCGACCTCCATCAACCCTTGCAAGTTCCGCATTTTGAGTTATCTGAGCCTTGACGTTCGGGCGCATCGCTGCTATCTCGTTCAGCTCTACTCTAGTTATCCTGATCAGGTTTGAGCCTTGACATCTGGGCACATCGTCGTTGTCTCGTTCAGATCTTGTTCTAGTTATTGTCCTTGTCGATTAACTGGTCAAATCGACTGGCACGCCCTCGGATATCGAATTCGGGTATAAGCCCGAGGTGTTCGCAGATCCTCGACGACTTTTTGCGTCAACACCTCTTTTGACACACCCGGTGGGACCTATCACATCTTTTGGCCAAGGTTTAACCCATTACATGCTTAATGGACAATACTGCTGAGATCAATCCGAAGAACGTCATCGGAGTCTCCGAAGCCAATCTGAGAGATGATCAGAAGCGGGCTATGGAGCAGGCTATGGAGGAGTACAAGCGGTTGTATCTCAAATCCTTCAGCCTAAACAGAATTGGCAAAGCAGTCCAGAAGCAAGATCCGTCGTTGCCACGGCAGGTCACTTTCGACGCCGATCCTGGTAAATTACAAGAGATGGTTGATTCTGCATTAAATAATGTATTAATTAGCCAATCCAATGTGTTGTCCGATACTGTACGCAATGTTGTTAAGCAAACTTTCAAGGGAGGACAGGCACCATATTATGTTGGTCACAACAAAGTTCGGTAAGCCTCCACTGCGCTCCTATTAGGGCTATCTTCTTGATCCTCCCTTCATCATGAAGAAGGAAGATCCAGGCCTCCCGAAGATCAAGTGTTCAATTGGACAGCAAACATTCCACACCGCCTTCTGCGATCTTGGATCGGGCGTCAACATCATGTCAAAGGTAACATATGACAATCTCTTAGGAGGACCTTTGGTCCCCACATGTGTTCGCCTGCAGATGGCAGATCAGACCATACGGTTTCCTGAGGGACTCGCGAGGGACATCTTGGTGAACATCCAAGACAAATACATCCCCACCGACTTCATCATCCTCGACATGGGAGCTAACGTGGAAGTCCCCATCATCTTGGGAAGGCCCTTCCTCAACACCACCAACGCGGTCATCTATGTTGGATCGGGCCAGATACACTTCCAGTTCCCGAGTCATAAGGTAAAATGTGCTTTCAATGGTTACAAACTTAACAAACAGGTTAAAGCACAACCACCAAAAAGAAGAGTTCGAGCCCCGCGCCCAAAGAAGCAATACCCGGAGGCCAAGATCAACGAACTCATGGATGATGAGCCTGCCAATCAAAGGCAGGTCTGGAAAGCAAAGGAGGTGCACGCTCCGCGATCTCCGTCTCCGGAGCCATCAAGTGCACCCGAGGAATGAACAAGAAAGAGAGTCCTACTCCGAGGACTTAAAAATCAAGGAGCCTTCGCCGAAAGGTAAATCGGTAGTTATCTTTTATTTCCCTTTTTTCATTTAGTTAAAACCTTTACTTTCATAATTAAAATTTAGAAATAACAAAGTTAGTTTAAATAAAACTTGAGAATTAGATTAACATTAAAAATTTGACAAAAGTTAGGGTCATAGGGGTGGTCGGCCAACCACCCATATGCACCCTACCTTGGCTTAGTTAATCACAAATCAATTAGAGACCTTTACAAAAGAAAAAGAAAAAAAATGGAGCACTAGGGGGTCGGCCGACCACCCTAGTAGCATGGTGACATCGCTCTTTCTTCCCCACCATACTTTGTCCAAGAATCTCATGACTTGAGTAGTGTTTCTTTCAAAAAATCAGATTTATCTTTAGGAGACATCTCTTTTGCTTTGTCATGCTTTACATCAACCACTTTTGGTTAAAGCATGTCACACGCTTGTCTCCCACTACTCCTTGTCCAAAGTGGGGAATCATGATACCTTCCACTTTTACTTTGTCATGTCGTGCAAAAGAAAACACATCAATCACCTTTGAGCAAAGCATGACATACCTTTGTCCCAAACTACTCTTTGTTTAAAGAGGAGAATCTTGACCACTTTAACTCAGCCTTTGATCACATCACATAGCATCTTTCACCTTTCACCAAGCACTAGAAAAATCATGAGTGGGTTCCCCACCATGGGGTGGTCGGCCGACCACCCTAGGGTCACCTCCTCCCTCTCTTTTGCTTTGTGAAGGACATCCACCAAGGTGTGTGATCATGGCACCCAAGGGGCATGCCCATGGGTGGTCGGCCGACGACTCCATGGCACCCCCTTGGTGCCATCTCCTTTCCCCTATAAAACCCCATGCAAGGAGAGGTCATTCCCTCACACCTCAACGAGAATTCAGTTCTATCTCAAGCCTCTCCTTGCCTTGCTCTCTCCTTTCAAGAGAAGTAGTGATACTCTCCCTAGTCTTGCCCTTGTGTTCGTCTTCCTCTCCAAAGATGAACAACCCATTGACATCTGCACTCAAGAAGATGAAGCAAGCCATAGGTGGGAGCTCATCTCATCGCTCCCACCCATCCGAGGATAGATCTCATGGAAGAAGAAGGGGAGGCTCTGCCCGATACACTTGGGAGGGCCTCCAAACCGAAGAACACCCTTAGCAGGAAGAGGTGCCGACGAAGGTACCCTAGATCAGGGCATTCATGGTGCCCCCGATGAGGACCTATGATCAACAAAGTGGTCTCGAGTTCAACCAACTAGAGTACCAAAGGTATCTCTATCTCTGGGATTGATCTTTTGAGCATACATGGATATTGGATCCGAGTCTTCTCTCCAACATAGGTATGACCACCGAGTTTAATACTATCTTTTTAGCTCTTGGTTGGTTTGGCTTTTGGCAAGTAGATGAACTAGGAGTTGAGTTGCTCACTTTAGAATTCTTATGCTCTCTCCAAGTCTCTAATGTTGGAGTTACCTTTCACATGTTTAATCAAAACCAAAGTTTAACTTGGGCTCAGCTAAGTGTTGCTCTTGGTTTTGAAAATTCATGCTTGATAGATTTGAACCTTGCCATGTGTAGGTATAACAAGAAGAAATTTTGGTCCTCTATCTCTGCTCTTAATGACTGCTCAAATCCTAAGCCTGAAGAAATTCACAATCCAACACTTCGCTTCATGCATCTTTGGATGAAATTAACTTTGTTTCCTGGGAGTGATGCTAGCATTATAAGTGACATGGAATTAAAATTGCTTTATGCCATGATTAACAAAATGCACATCTCTCCTGTGAAATACTTAGTAGAATTTTGGCAAAGTTCAATTGAGAGTAATGGATCAATTCAATTCACATCTTTAATTACTCGTCTTGCGGAATCCATGGGCTTCTTAAATGGCAATTACCCCTTTGCATACATCTCTCCAACTAGAGCAATAATTTCAGAAGAGTATCTTACATTTGCTTAAATGCTAAAAAGAGATGCCAATGGTAATCTTAAAAGGATTTACAGTGGCCATACAATTGAGGTGCCTCTTCCAAATAGACAACTTCAATTGTATAGGACCCGTAAGCTAACCCTTGATCTAGATCAAGGCATTGGACAAAGAGGTTTTGCAGGTGCAGACAGGAGAGCTCAGGAGGGGCTATACTTTGTTCATCTTGAGCAAGGTGGTTCCTCCCGAGGAACTATGGACGAGGAGGAAGACGATACATCTTCCGATCCCATGCACACTTCAAGTGGCATGCCTCCTCGATCCGCACGTCCACATCGAGCATGAGCATCCTTCTCATCCACACGAGAAAGGGAGCATCGTGAGCTACGGCAACAACTTGATCTTCTCACCAACACCTTTGGTGAGCTGCGTGTTGAGCACGATGAGACAACACACATCGTCCAGCAAACTGCCGAAGATATCCAAGCAATGCAGGAAGAACAACATCGGCATTGGAACATGTGGTGGCAATTCCATCCACAACCGCCACACCACTAAGCAAAGAACAAGCTTGGGGGAGGTTCCCTCCCCCATTAAGGTAAGTTTTTAATTCCAGCAGTTATATTTATGCATTTCCTGCTTATCTTTGTTTCGCATCTAAAAAATCTGCATATGATAATAATAAAAAGACTTTCTCTACTCCACTCTCACATGCTTAATATCTCCTATGGAAATGATGAGTAGTTGCTCTGCTAAATGTCTCTCTAGTACTTAGTTTACAACTTGATATTTCTCTAAGTATGGATTACTTGGCTTAAAAGAATTCATCATGAACCTGAAACTTTCGTGGGTTGCAAATGTTGTAACTAAGTCTAAGTTGTTGTGAGACATGATATGACAAGATAAGAGCTGCTATAATATTGTTCTAAGCAAGAATGACTATCAGAGTTTTATTTATTAAAATGATAAAAACGCTTTTTGTTCCTCAATGGTGAAAATGAGACATAGACTATGCAAAATTATGAAAAATTCAAGGACATTCAAAGTCCCAAGTTTTAGATTTTGTTGAGCACATCAAAGCTCATATATAAAAAAAGAGAAAAAAGAAAGATGAGCATCTTCAAAGCTCACAAAAAAATAAATAAAGATAGCTATGTCTCAACTTCATAAGTTAGGAAAGAGAGATCATTTAAAGGAGTATTGATCATTTGCCATGTTTCCAATATGAGCGACTATGATATGTGTCTTGGTAAGGAATCATACACCATATGAGCGACTTGAGAGTATCATTTGAGGAACACTAAGTTTTCTTTTACAAAACCTTGCAAAAACCTCCGATATGAAACTTGTGAAAGAATGAGAAAACTAGTGCTCAAGTCAAGTTGTTCTATCTCTCAACCTCTTAAGACAAAGGATAAAGCTATAAGCCCCATGAAGGAATAAGGTAATATGGGTGAGTCTTATTTTCTAATTTTTCCATTCAAAAGAGAAGTATGATTGTTGTAGCCTTAGTACTCTTGAAATATGAAGCATAGTAGCAACTCCTGATCCATCGAGCTAAGTTTGATTGTTTGCTCGGGACGAGCAAAGGTTAAGCTTGGGGGATCTTGTTGGCACAATTTATGACCAACTTTTCTATACTTAGAATGATGCCACCAATCTCCGGATCATGGATAAAACAAACACATCATGAGCATAGTTTATCAAATAACTAGTTCCACATGTCCATGAGTGTTTGAGTGCAGGGATGAAGAAATGAAGCAAGTGAGAGCCAGTGGGACCCACATAAGGGTCGGCCGACCACCCTGTGGGCCCACTTGGCTCTCCCCCTCGGCCATGATCTAAGAGAAGCACTATAGAGTGAAATCCATCCATTGGATCACTCTGTGCTTTCTCTCAACGGCTCACAAGCAAAGCACAAGGATTCATGAGCCCAAACCAAGGAGATTAACGTGGCAACAACCATAGAACCAACAACCAACACCTATGATGAGTGGGACCAGCATCAGGGAGCAAGAGGTGGGCCAGTGACCCCCAGAGGGTGTCGGCCGACCATCCATAGGGCCCACCTGGCCCTCAAGCAGTCCCTGACCAGTGGGGAAACACCCTGGAGGGTAGAGGAGGGCCCACTAGCCATAGGGGGTCGGCCGACCACCCCCCTAGGTTGGTTGGCCTCTTCCTACCGCCATACTCCTTCCCCACGTGTTGGATCACCACCATCCATCCAATGATGGTTGCAAAGGCGGTTTGATCCAAGGGTGGAGGATGGAAGGCCCTGGATCGCTGACGCGGCGATGGAGTAGCTCCTACTCCACTCCTCTACTATAAATAGAGGGCCATACCCCGCTCTCTAGATATGGTGAAGAAGCCAACAAGCTCCATTCCTTAGAATTGTTCTAGTAGTTAGTATAGAGTGGGAGTTAGAGTTGAGTCGAGCTTGCTCGGGATTTCCGGAGTTGTCTTCTGGGAAGTCTGATATAGCTCTTGTATCTTTCCTTCTTTGTAAGACTTTATCTTTATTAATATATTATCCTTTCCCTTTACTTTACTTAGTATTTACTTTGAGCATTACTATACTAGATATAGTCTTTGATCCTTGTGACCTTTCCTGTATGCGATCATTGCCTGTCATAGGGTGCTTTGATTATTGATCGTAGTCAAAGTATTAAGTTGTGTGTAAGCATGGTGCTTATACATTAACTTATCCTTGGTTATCGCTTGATATCACCTAGGCTCTTTCATTCATCAAACCCCTTCCTATCACATTTATCATTTACCCCCCTATACTAGTTGGTACTCAGTTAAGGTACTTTCTAGGATCTCTCTCTAATTATCATTTCTAGCTCAGCTTTCCCCTGGGATAAAATAAATTACGATACCTTGGAATACTCCTAGGTGAAGTGCTACAGCGGTATAATCTGTGCGCTTGCGGATTTATCCAATAGTCATAAGAAATACCCATAAGCATTTCTAGCGCCGTTACCAGGGATAGGGATTTATCTCTATTTGTGGTACGACGCTAAGAAGTGTCAACACTGACGTCCGACGGTTCATGCTCGCGTAGGAGACAAGCGCGACGTGTGTGACACGCTTGACGCGCGCAAGCACGCCAAGCAGGACAACGCGAGTAGAGGCTACCACGTCCGATGTGGTGGCCGATATGACAGCGAAGAAGATCGGCCTCCCACTTCGGAGCCACCAGACCCTCTGGCCTACATTCGCTGCATTCGCCGTGCTCCGTTCCCGCAATGTTTCCGGCAGCCAGCCAACATCGTCCGGTACTCCGGGGAAACAAACCCCGGGCTCTGGCTCGACGACTACCGCCATGCCTGCCAGGTCGGCGGCGTGGACGATGAAGAGTTCATCATCCGCAACTTGCCTCTCCACCTCTCGGACTCGACTCGCGCGTGGCTCGAGCATCTACCCCCCAACACCATCGATGGGTGGAGCTCCCTGCGGCGGGCCTTCGTCGGGAACTTCCAAGGCACTTACACGTGCCTAGGGAAACCCTGGGACCTCCGCAGCTATAGGCAAAGGTCGGATGAGTCCCTCCGGGACTACATTCGTCGCTTCTCCCAGCAGTGTACGAAGCTCCCGACCATGGCCGATGCAGACATGGTAGGGGCGTTTCTCGCGGGCACCACCTACAAGCAGCTGGTCCACGAGCTGGGACGTAGCAACCCTCGCACCACCGAGCGACTCCTCGACATCGCCACAAGCTATGCGTTAGGCAAAGAGGCATTCGGCGCAGTCTTCCACCCTGACAAAGGGAAGCGCAAGGACGTGGAGGACGCCGGCGAAGGTGGCTCCAACCATGCCCAGAATAGGAACAAGAAGAAGAGCGAGCCGCAACGCCGCAGTGGCGACAACCTGGTTGCGGCGGCGGATCGCAAGACTTCCTGTCCCCAGGGCGGGAAAAAGGGGGGCAAGTTCGACGACATGCTCACCGATCCATGCCCGTATCACAACGGACCGGTCAAGCACACACTCCAGGAGTGTGAAATGATGGCCAGGTACTTCAAAGCCGAACCCGACAAGGACGACCAGCCGAAGCAGCCGGAGGACCAGGACGGGGACGGGGGTCACGAAGGCTCCTACCCCCACGTAAACAAGTGCCTCATGATCTTCGGGGGCTCGGAGGCCTACAACTGGAAGCGCCGGCGGAAGCAGGAGCGACGCGAGGTCTTCGCAGCCACCCTAGCAACTCCAGTTTTCCTCAACTGGTCGGAGTCCGACATCACGTTCGGTCGAGGCGACCACCTGAGCCATGTTCCCCAGCCGGGTCGCTATCCACTCGTCGTGGACCCGATCATAGGGAACGTGCGCTTCACCAAGGTACTGATGGATAGGGGCAGCAGCCTCAACATCATGTACTACAATGCCTTCGAGGCCCTCGGCCTACGGAGGGAAAATCTCCGATCGTCGGAGGCTCCCTTCAAAAGAATCGTCCCTGGAAGACAAACAGTGCCCCTGGGGCAGATCGACCTGCCCGTTACATTCGGGGAGCCGGATAACTTCCGGACCGAGGACCTCACCTTCGAGGTCGTGGCCTACCGCGGGACATACCACGCGGTGCTCGGGAGGCCGTGTTATGCAAAGTTCATGGCCGTCCCCAACTACGCCTACCTCAAGATGAAGATGCCGGGGCCATGCGGCATCATTACGATCACCTCTGAGCTCAAGGTGGCGTACTAGTGCGAGGTGGACTGTTGCAAGAACGCCATGGTCAAGGCGCGCAGCGAGGACCTGGTGGCGGCGATCGAGGCTGAAGACAAGATGGACGTCGACCCCTAGAGCGCGAAGAGCTCGGACACCCAGAGCACCAACAGCTATGTCGTTTTTTCTGCTATTATTTAAGTGTACTTAGCGCATTGTACATACGCGTGTAATCTTTCTTAAGAAAAAAGTTCGAGGAATAAAAATGTGGGAACTCTCGGACCAATCGCTTAGCAAGGTGCACTCCCGGCGCGGGCCAGAGCACACCTCGCTTAGGGGCTGGAAAGGGGGGAGCCCCCTATTTTTCTCTCCGAAAAACTTTTGTGCAAAAATCAGCATCTTTGCCCGATGAACGAAAGCTCCGCCTCTTCTGGGCAAGAGAGTGTATCTCAACGGGCAGTGGTAGCGGGCCGAGAGGTTCTCCGGCCCCCCGAAGCCATGTACTTCCACCCAACTACCCACCCGGATAGATCAAACCTCTTACCAGGAAAGGTAGAGCAAGTAGATCAAAAAGGAAGAAATGCAAAAACCAGAAAAACGAGCAAACTTAAAAGCAAGCTCACTAGGAGCAATCCAACTTGTCCAGAGCCCTCCAGGGCGCATCATACCAAAAGACAAATTAAGTTTTCTTCTTACAAGGGCCCTCGGCCCTATTCATTGACCACGCAGGGTCACTCCTCCGGCGGCGGGAACACTTCATCCTCAAGCTTGGCGGCCAGAATCGTCGCGGGCTCCTCCGCGGCGGCTTCAACTTGGTCGAGCAGGTCCTCTGGGGCGTCCTGGGGATAGCCCTCGCTAACAAGCGCAAGTGTCACCGCGTCATAGAGGCAGGCGGCGATGCTCATCGTGCGATGGACCCCGACACGCAGCGCCTCCCGGATCCGAGCTTGGCCCCGCTCCCAGAGCAGGCCAACATGGTTCTTGGCCGTGTCAGGTCCGTCCCCTACAACAGGCACGCCGAAAAGGTTGCAAACTCCATGCACAACCTCGCGCAACGCCTGTGACTCCTGCGCGCCAGCCGGCAGTTCTAGAGTAACAATAAGAGGGTCTCAACCTCCGGACTCGACCACAAAAATGCCAGAACAAAAGGGCAAAGAGAGGCAACGCACCTCCGTTTTCCCTCGCCAGGACATCGGCCGTCGCACGAAGCTGCGAGACAACGGCCGTTAACTCACCAGCCTGAGTTGAGAACGCTAGGATCCTCCGATCAGCATCGGTGTCGCGATCGTGTGCCCGGATTGAAAGGTCCACAAAGTGGGCCACGGCGTCGTCGCGCTCTCGGCGGTTGATGTCGCACTGGCGCCGCATGTTGTTAAGCTCCTCCTCCATGGAGTCCAGCGCCAAGATGGCCCGGTGTCGCGCTTCCACTTCAGCGTTGCGCTCGTCCGCAAGATGCTCGGCTTCAGCCTGACGCTTCGCACGCTCATCCTCTAACATCTTGTGGACGGCCTCAGCATCGGCACGAGCCTCATCCCGCTCCTATTCGATCCGCTCGAGGTCAGCGGCACTCCGGTGCGCCAACGCTTGGGCATCCACCGCCCTCGACTCCAAAGCGCTCAACTGCTCCTCCAACTCCGCCACGCGACAGCGAGCCACGACTAGCGCTTCGGCCACGTCGACTTCCCCGATGTTGTCATTTCTTAGCGTCGCACCAAAACTAGAGATAAATCCCTATCCCCGGCAATGGCGCCAGAAATGCTCTTTGGTATTTCTTATGACTACTGGATAAAACAGCAAGCGCACAGATTATATCGTTGTAGCACTTGACCTAGGAGTATTCCAAGGTATTGTAATTTATATTTTCCAAGGGAAAGCTGAGCTAGAAATGATAATTAGATAGAGATCCTAGAGAGTACCTCAACTTAGTACCAACTAGTATAGGGGGGTAAACGATAAATGTGATAGGAAGGGGTTGATGAATGAAGAAGCTAAGGTAAAAGATACTTAGAATGGACTAGAAAGAATAGCTAGGTGGGAGGACAATGAGAGAGTACAAGGGACTCCTATGCAATTCACTCTACTTCAATATACTTAGCTAAATAACTAGTCTAAAAACTATAGTTTGCCTCCTCAATACAAGTATGCTAGGCGAGGGGATAGATCAGTAGGAGGACAAAACTCCTACCCGACCGCGCCCTCGTTTTACGGGGGCCTTACCTTTTAAGAACTTGCCTAGACAACACGTGGTGGAATACAACGACTAGACAAGGCTATCACCTCTTGCTAGCTACCACAAACAATCCGTGCAGCAAGCAGTAACCAAGGGTAAGATAATGTATAAGCACCACGCTTACACATAACTTACTACTTTGACTACGATCTATAATCAAAGCACCCTATTACAGGCAATGATCACATACAGAAAAGGTCACAAGGATCATAGACTATTGATGTAAAGGCTATTAAAGAGCAAAAGCATATAACAATACTATATCTAGTATAGTAATCCTCAAAGTAAATACTAAGTAATGTAAAGAGAAAGGATGATATATTGAATAAGATAAAGTCTTACAAAGAAGGAAAGATACAAGAGTTATACCAGACTTCCAGAAGACAACTCCAGAAATCCCAAGCAAGCTCGACTCAACTCTAACTCCCACTCTAGACTAAACTACTAGAACAATCTAAGGAGTAGAGCTTGTAAGCTTATTCACCATGTGTAGAGAGGGGGTGTGACCCTCTATTTATAGTGGTAGGTGGAGTAGGGGCTACTCCATCTCCACGTCAGCGATCTAGGGCCTTCTATTCTCCACCCTTGGATCCAACCGAGGTGGTTCTCACGTTTATCTCCTTGGTGTGGGCCCATGGATCCATGTGCTACTCTTGTGAGCCGTTGAGAGGAAACACAGAGTGATCCAATGGTTGGATTTCACTCTAGAGTGCCTCTCTTGGATCATGGCCGAGAGGGGAGCCAGGTGGGCCCATAGGGTGGTCGGCCGACCCCCCTATGTGGGTCCCACTGGCTCTCCTTTGCTCCATTTCTTCATTCCTGCACTCAAACACTCATGGACATGTGGAACTAGATATTTGATAAAATATGCTCATGATGTGTTTGTTTATCCTTGATCCTGAGGTTGATGGCAGCATTTTGGTTATGAAAAAGTTGATCATAATTTGTGCCAACAAGATCCCCCAAGGTTAACCTTTGCTCGTCCCGAGCAAACAATCAAACTTAGCTCGATGGATCAGGATTTGCTACTATGCTTCATATTTCAAGAGTACTTAATCTACAACAATCATACTTCTCTTTTGAATGGAAAAATTAGCAATAAAGACTCACCCATATTACCTTAGTCCTTCATGGGGCTTATAGCTTTATCCTTCGTTTTGGGGAGTTCAAAGATAGAACAACTTGACTTGAGCACTAGTTTTCTCATTCTTTCACAAGTTTCCTATCGGAGGTTTTGTAAGATTTTGTAAAAGAAAAACTTAGTGTTCCTCAAATGGTACTCTCGAGTCGCTCATAAGGTGTATGATTCATCACCAAGGAATAAATCAAAGTTTTCCTTCTTTCATCCTATCTTTAAAGCCATATGTGGAGCTATAGGTAGGAATCAAAGATATAGCAAACTTACCTTACATATATTGTAAAGTCAAATTCCGGATCCAAGGAGAGAAGTGTCATACTCTTAGATCAAGATGTGCAAGTGTGTGGAAACATGGCAAGTGATCAATACTCCTATAAATGATCTCTCTTTCCTATCTTATAATCTTTGAGACATGGCTATCTTTATTTATTTTTTTCGTGAGCTTTGATCTGCTCAACAATTTTCTAAAACTTGGGACTTTGAATGCCCCTAAAATTTTTCATAATTTTGCATAGTCTATGTCTCATTTACTAGCAACAAACTAGAGAGAGATGTTTTCTACTAGAGCATGGAGTATGAACTATGTGGAAATGTAAGGCATGTTTCTACATACTTCCAGTGTAGAAGCAACATGTATATGTGGCGTGTACGTGATCTTAATCTTGGGAGCATGATAAGTCTCTCAACAAGGGTCACAGAACTTGACCAAACTCAACACAAGGCTAGTAGCTTATGTAGAAAGCTTATATCATGAAAGAGCATGTATGGCTTTGGTAGGAATTTTCACCACTGAGGAACAAAAAGTGTTTTTATCATTTTAATAAATAAAACTCTGATAGTCATTCTTGCTTAGAACAATATTATAACAGCTCTTATCTTGTCATATCATGTCTCACAACAACTTAGACTTAGTTACAGCATTTGCAACCCACAAAAGTTTTATGTTCATGATGTTTTCTTTTAAGCCAAGTAATCCATACTTAGAGAAATACCAAGTTTGTAAACTAAGTACTAGAGAAACATTTAGCAGAGCAACTATTCATCATTTCCATAGGAGATATTAATTTTCATAGAACATGTGAGAGTGGAGTAGAGAAAGTCTTTTTATTTTATTTTATTTTATCATATGCAGATTTTTTTTATTTTTTTATTTTTTTAGATGCAAAGCAAAGATAAGCAAGGAAGTGCATAAATATAAATGTTGAAATTAAAAAATTACCTTAGTGGGGGAGGGAACCTCCCCCAAGCTTGTCCGTTGCTCAATAATGAGGCGCATGTGGATGTAGTTGCCGCCATGAGTCCCACTGTCGGTACTATTCTTCTTGCATTGCTTGGATATCTTCGGCAGTTTGTTGAAGGATGTGTGCTGTCTCATCGTGCTCAACACGCAGCTCACCAAAGGTGTTGGTGAGATGATCGAATTGTTGTCGGAGTTCACGATGCTCCCTTTCTCGTGTGGACGAGAAGGATGCTCGTGCTCGTTGCGGGCGTGAGGGTCGAGGAGGCATGCCACTAGAAGTGTACATGGGATCGGAAGATGCATCATCTTCCTCCTCGCCAACAGTTCCTTGGGAAGGACCACCTTGCTCAAGATGAACAAAGTAAAGTCCCTCCTGGGCTCTCCTGTCTAATCCTGTAAAACCTCTTTGTTCAATGCCTTGATCTAAATCAAGGGTTAGCTTACGGGTCCTATACAACTGAAGTTGCCTATTTGGAAGAGGCACTTCAATTATATGGCCACTGTAAATCATTTTAAGTTCACCATTGGCATCTCTTTTTAACATTTGAACGGATGTAATATATTTTTCTGAGATTACAGCTATAGGAGCAGAGATGTAAACAAAGGGTTGAGTGCCATTTAGTAGGTTCATGGATTCGGCAAGACGAGTACTAAAAGATGTGAATTGAACAGATTAATTACTCTCAATTAAACTTTGCCAAAATTCCACTAAACATTTTACAGGAGAGATTTGAATTTTGTTTACCATGGCATAAAGAAATTTCAATTCAATGTCACTTATCAAGCTAGCATTACTTCCAGGAAACAAAGTCATTTTCATCCAAAGATGTATGAAGCGAACGGTTGGATTATGAATTTCCTCAGGTTTAGGATTTGAGCAATCATTAAAAGCAGAGATAGAGAACCAGAATTTCCTCTTGTTAAACCTACGCATGGCAAGGTCTAGATCTATCAAACATGAATCTTCAAAGCCAAGAGCAACATTTAGATGACCCCAAGTTAAACTATAACTTTGATTAAATATGTGAAAGGAAATTCCAACATTAGAGATCTGGAGAGAGCATAAGAATTCCAAAGTAAGCAACTCAATTCCAAACTCTTCTATTTGCCAAAAGCCAGACTAACCAATAGTAGAGAAGATAGTGTCAAACTCGGTGGTCATACCTGCGTTGGAGAGAAGACTCGGATCCAATATCCTTGTGTGCTCGAAAGATCGATCCCGAAGAGAGAGATACCTTTGGTACTCTAGTTGGTCGAACCAGAGACCACGTTGTTGGTCATAGGTCCTCATCGAGGGCACCATGAATGCCCCGATATGAGGTACCTCCGTTGGCACTTCTTCCTCCTCCTAAGGGTCTTCTTCGGTTTGGACGTTCTCCCATGTGTATCGAGCAGAACCTCCCCTTCTTCTTCCTTGGGAAGTGTCCTCGGATTGGTGGGAGCGTCGGGATGAGCTCCCACTCATAGCTTGCTTCATCTTCTTGAATGCAGATGTTATCGGGTTCTTCATCTTTATATAGGAAGAGGCAAAACTAGGACAAGGTTGTGTGTGGAGAAAGTTTTCCTGGTCTGCCTTGAGGGGAGAAGCTTGAGCTAAGAGAAGAGATCTTCTTGTGGACTAGTGAGAGCAACACTACATCTCTTGAGAGCTAAGAACTTCTCTTGAATGAAGAGAGGAGAGAGCAAGGCAAGGAGAGGATTGAGCTAGAACTGGATTCTGGTTGAGGTGTGAGGGATTGAACTCTCCTTGTATGGGGTTTTATAGGGGAAGGGAATTGTCACACCTGGTTTTAAGAACAAAACTAGATATACCCTATATGTGAGCCCAGGAAGTCAAATCTCACATATAGCCACAGAACAAGGAAATATCAAAAGACAATACTTAAATATATAACATATAAGATCAAAGAAATAACCTTAAGAGAGAAAACAGCGGAAAGACACTCCGATCTTCAAGCGAAGACTCCACTCCACAGGGACCAACTGACTGGTTGATCACAAGCCTAACTGTTTGAGACTCTTGCAAACTGGTACCCATCCGGGATTTTTATCCAAGTATTGAAAAGTAAACAAGCGTAAGTACATCTCGTACTCAACAAGTATATATGGGGTTCATGAGGCTCAAAAAGTATGACGCTGGTTTACTGCGATAAGCATTTTTAATTGATTCAAAACTTTACAATTGAAGTGTCATAAGTTATGCTTAAGCTCCCAAATTAAACCACATGATCATATAGCAATTGAATGAATAACACAAATAGCATGATAAAGTGATTCACAAGTAATAACCAACATGTAAACATTGTTTCTGGAGTTTTCCGTTATTAGTCTGTGAGTTTTCCGGGCCGCTCGTGTCCGTGAGCACGGCTGATATATCAGTTTTTAACACTCTACAGAGGTTGTACACTTTACCCACAAGTCGTGATTTGCCCTTTCTCCCGAGGTAGCGAACCTCTTACCCACTTCCAAGGAAGCTCGGCAGGGTTCACTATGAAGTCTTTCAAAGGGGCTCGCTGACAAACAACAGACACTACGGATCCACGGGCAAGGGGTATACGGGAGCCCTTTGATGGTACACACACGCAGCGGTCGCCACTCCAGCCACAACCCGCAACCGCTTATCAATGGCAACTTTCACGAACTGCCACATGCGAGAGAGTTACCCTCATACTAAACTAAAGCCAGAGCCATTATAGCCCTCATGGTTGTACTGTATGTCCCAGCTTTTGCTGATAGATAGGGTCCTGAATCCATGTTACTAAAAAGTCAAGTTTTACTTTATCATCTCATGTAGTCATAAATCAATATTAAAGATCATGCTTATTTAATGGAGCGCTAGCAATAACTACCCAGATGCAAAAAACCCATAGGATTCCAAGGTTCAAGGTAACAATTCTAGGTAATCCGTATGGCAACAAGATTAGACACATGCATATGATTTGATTTAAAACATCATGATTAGGACATCAAGGAAGATCCCATATAATACTTGCCTTAAAACAGATCCTTTCTTCAAAGATCAACGTCTTCAAAGATCTTCTAGTAAGCCAACTTATTTATCTCCAACGTAACACTCACCGATTGGACAATAATTAACAAACGCCACTCAAACACCTGACCAAACATAGCATACATACATATCTATTTAGAACAATACACCAATCAATTAAAAAGATTTAAAAAGAGATCTACACCACTCTACGATCACACAGTCGCAAAGAACACGCTAAACGGTGCTACAATGATCAAGCTATGACTAACGGGGATTTGCTTTTTAAAACAAGAACTAAGAGATTTATTAGTTTTAGCTACGAAAAAGGATGGATAAGGTATTTCAGAGAAACACCCAAGTTAGATTAAGTCAAAGTTATATTTGGATCTCGAAATAAAAGTAGAACTAATCATATTTTATATATAAAACAAGTTGCATAGTTATTAATCAAGTTAGGAGTTAAACAAAAAATTACGGAGCTATTAACATGGTAGTAAAGATCACTAATGAAAAGGTTACGCCGATACGAAGCCAACGCAACTTGAACGGAACGAATCGGAGCTAAAACGTAGAAGATAGGATTTAAACAAGATTTAAAGATTAAACTAGGAAATTAAAAAGGCATTAAATAAATAAATATTTTCAAAGTTTGCAAAACAGATTGATTATGGTTTTATCATCTAGATAAAAACTCTACGAATCTAACGCAATTTGAATGGATGAAAACGGAGTTAAAACGAATATTTTATGAGCAAAAGAATATCGGTAGCATTTTTTTTAAAAAAAAACTGAACTGCGAATTAAAATTTACCAAAACTCGGGGGCCTTTTTGCAAGAAGCGCAGCGCTGACGGCGGGGTCCGGCCGGGTGCCACGTGGCGCCGCGCGGGTGGCTGTTGGCTGCTGGTGGCTGCCCTCTGCGTGGGAGGGAGGAGGGGCTATGGGGGGATATTTATAGGGGGCTGCTGCTAGGGTTGGGGCTTGGGCGGCTGGGCCAGCGCGGGGGGAAAAGAGGCTGGGCCGGCCTGCTGGCTGCGCGGCCCAAAGAGAGGGAGGGGGAAGTGGCCTGGTGGCCTGCTGCGCTGGGCTGCGGGGGGAAGCTAGGCCACCGGGGGGGAAAGGAGGAGCTGGGCCGCGACTGGGAGAGCGGCTGGCGGGCCGTGCGCGCTGGCTCGCTGGTGGGCCACGGGGGGGGGGGAGGAGGAGAGGAGGGAGAACTAGGCCGCCACGGATGCTGGGCCGCGCAAGGGAGGGAGAGGGAGAACTGGGCCGAGCGCGCGACTGGGCCAAGGGGGGAGGGGGAGAAAGGTGGGGAAAAGGCCTTCGGGCCAGAAAGAGGGAGGGGAGGGGTTTCCCTTTCTTTTTTTTCCTATTTTGTTTTTCTTTTCTTTTCTTTTATTTGAAAGCTATTTCCAAATCCTTTTCAAAACCCTTTTTATTCTCTTAAACCAAAACTCTTTTCCAAACATTTTCTAATCCACTTTGAAATATGTTCTATTTTAAAAGCACTTTTCAAAACAAGTTTCCAATTAAATATTGCAAGAGTTTTTAAATCCTTTTAACTTTCTTTGGCTTGGAAAACTTTTCAAGGTATTTTCATAAACCTTTTTTAAACCCACTTTTGAAATTCTTTTGAGTTTTAACAACACCACACAAACATGGAATCATATGCAAAGGCATGAGTGCACAACCACGTTGCTAAATAAAGGGCAAATTTTAATTTAACGAAAACTTTTTATTTTCCTATGTTTTTATGAGCACCAAATCAAAATTAAATCATTTTATTACTATTTTTCCAGAAAGCAAAAATTGGGGTGTTACAGGAATGGCACCAAGGGGTGCCATAGAGTGGTCGACCGACCACCCTTGGGCATGCCCCTTGGGTGCCATGATCACATGTTTTGAGAGATGCCTTACACAAAGCAAATGGGAGAGGGGGAGGTGACCAAAGGTGGTCGGCCGACCCCACCCCCCTCAAGTGGGGATTCCACTCATGCTTTTCCTAGTGCTTGGTGAAAGGTGAAAGATTATATATGATGTGATCAAAAGTTGAGTTAAAGTGGTCGAGATTCTCCTCTTTAAGCAAAGAGTAGTGGGGGACAAAGGTGTGTCATGCTTTGATCAAAGGTGATTGAAGTGTTTTCTTTTTCAAAGCATGACAAAGTGAAAGTGTAAGGTGTCATGATTCCCTACTTTGAACAAGGAGTAGTGGGAGACAAGGATGTGTCATGCATTAACCAAAAAGTGATTGATGTACTTTAATGCATGATAAGACAAAAGAGATGTCTCTCAAAGCAAGAATCTGATTTTTGAAAGCCCCACTACTCAAATCATGAGATTCTTAGACAAAGGATGGTGGGGAAGAAAGATGGATGAACAAAGGGATCCTAGGGTGGTCGGCTGACCACCTAGGTCTCCATTTTTTTTCTTTTATAAAGATCAAAAAGCATATTGTGATTTAGTGAGCCAAGGTAGGATGCATAGGGTGGTCGGCCGACCACCCTATGGGTCCACCTTTTGTCAAATTTTTAAACTAAACTACTTCTCAAGTTTTATTTAATCTAACTTTAATTTTCTGACTTTTTAAGCATGAAAGAAATTAAAGAATTGATCAGAAGGGAAATAAAAGATAACTACCGACTTACCTTTCGGTGAAGGCTCCTTGATTTTAAGTCCTTGGAATAGGACTCTCCTTATGGTTCATTCTTTGGGTACACTTGATGGCTCCGGAGACGGAGACTGTGGAGTGTGCATCTCCTTTGCTTTCCAAACCTGCCTCGGATTGGTGGCTTCATCCTCCTTGAGTTCATTGATCTTGGCCTCCGGGTACTGTTTCTTTTGGCGCGGGGCTTGAACTCTTCTTCTTGGTGGTTTTGCTTTAGCCTTGTGACTCAAGAACTGGAAGTGGATCTGGCCCGATCCCACGTAGATGACTGCATTGGTGGTGTTGAGGAAGGGCCTTCCCAAGATGACGGGGACTTCCACGTTAGCTCCCATGTCCAGGATGATGAGGTTTGTGGGGATGTATTCATCTTGGATGTTCACCAACATATCCCTTGCGAGTCCCTCGGAAAACCATATGGTTTGATCTGCCATCTGCAAGTGAACACATGTAGGGACCAAAGGTCCTCCTAAGAGATTGTCATATGTTACCTTTGACATGATGTTGACACCCGATGCGAGATCGCAGAAGGCGGTGTGGAAAGTTTGTTGTCCGATTGAGCACTTGATCGTCAGGTAGCCAGGATCTTTCCTTCTTCATGATGAAAGGGTTATTGAGAAGATAGCCCCAATTGGAGCGAAGTGGAGGCTTACCGAACTTTGTTGTGACCATGTTCACATGCTCAATTGAATCATCTGGTTTCCTAGGAATTTTACCTTTTTCTATGGATGGCATAGCTGCTGCTAATTGAGCTAGTTGTGTTTCTAGCATTTTATTAAAACTCAACTGATATTTCATGGTAGTTGTAAAGCTATCCATCTTTTCACCAAGAGTTTCAAGAACTTTATTAGTGGCAATCATCTTTTTATTTATACCATCATTAATTTTAGATTGACCAAGAACAAGATCTTTCAATGAAGGTTGGTTATTGTAAGAATTGTAATTATTGAAACTGCTGTTACCTCCATTACATTGGTAGAAGGGGCGCGAGTTCCATCCTCCTTGTTGTTGGGGTCGATACCCGTTGTTGTTGTTGCTGATGAAGTTCACGTCCTCCTTCGAAGTCTCAGGGCAATTGTTTCCCGAGTGATCATTTCCTCCGCACACCTCGCACCATGGATCAGCTTCAATAGCTTGTGCGGCGGCGATGGGATAGATGGCCTCTCGTTCCTTCTTGGGACTTTCTTGTATCTTCTTCATTAGGAGGTCCATCTTGGCAGAGAGCATGTCCACCTCATTAACGGTGTGCATACCTCTCCTCTCTGGCTGGAGACGTTCCTCACCCCATCCTTGGTTGATCACCATCTTCTCGATGAGGTCCTTGGCGTTTCTCACTGTGTGTTGGAGAAATGCTCCTCCAGCGGCAGCATCAAGGTGACTACGGGCCATACTAGCCAGCCCATGGTAGAATCCTTGAATCAGGAGCCAGTCATCTATCCCATGATGAGGACAGGCACAAATGTACTCCTGGAGACGCTCCCATGCTTTGAGAATCATCTCGTCAGATTGTTGCTGGAAGCTTGAGATTTTTCCACGAAGAGCATTTGTTTTGCCCGTCGGGAAGAACTTATTGAGGAATGTGTTAGCGCACCTCTCCCATGTAGTGGCTTCTTCTTTGTGGGCGTAGAACCATTCCTTCGCCTTCCCTAATAGCGAGAATGGGAAAAGATGAAGGCGAATGGCGTCAGACGCCACTCCCTTGATAGTGAAAGTACCACATAACTCCATGAAGTGCTGGAGATGAGCATTGGCATCCTCATGGGGCTTCCCGCAAAATGGGTTGGATTGCACCATGTGGATCAAGGCGGGCTTCAGCTTGAGGGTGGCATCCCCGAAGTTGACCTCAGGAGCCTGAGCTACGTGGGTAGCTGACGGAGCCGAGAAGTCAGAGATCACCTTCTAAGCCATAGCTTCCTTGAGTGGTGGTGTAGAGCCTCCTTTCCTCGAACGGATTCAGGGTCGAGATGAACCTCTAAGGAGGAACTTGATGACATCTAGTTCTCCTCAATAGCTGCTCGAGATCCTCTAGATAGTTTCCCGGTAGTTGGAAACCACTCATAAACTGTCTGGCTTCACAAGAAAAGAAGACACAGACAGGGGTAAGCCCCTATGACTAATTGATAGCTAAGTTAACGAGAATCTCTGGATTCAATGTAATTAAAATTTCTAGGCTATGCTTTCCCCGGCAACGGCGCTAGAAATGCTTGTTGTCATTTCTTAGCGTCGCACCAAAAATAGAGATAAATCCCTATCCCCAGCAATGGCGCCAGAAATGCTCTTTGGTATTTCTTATGACTATTGGATAAATCCGCAAGCGCCAGAAATGTGCTCAACAATTTTCTAAAACTTGGGACTTTGAATGCCCCTGAATTTTTTTCATAATTTTGCATATTCTATGTCGCATTTACTAGCAATAAACTAGAGAGAGATTTTTTCTACTAGAGCATGGAGTATGAACTATGTGGAAATGTAAGGCATGTTTCTGCGTACTACCAGTGTAGAAGTAGCATGTATATGTGGCAGGTACGTGATCTTGATCTTGGGAGCAAACTCTCAACAAGGGTCACAGAACTTGACCAAACTCAACACAAGGCAAGTAGCTTATGTAGAAAGCTTATATCATGAAGGAGCATGTATGGCTTTGGTATGAATTTTCACCATTGAGGAACAAAAAGTGTTTTTATTATTTTAATAAATAAAACTCTGATAGTCATTCTTGCTTAGAAAAATATTATAGCAGCTCTTATCTTGTTATATCATGTCTCACAACAACTTAGACTTAGTTACAGTATTTGCAACCCACAAAAGTTTCAGGTTCATGATGGTTTCTTTTAAGCCAAGTAATCCATACTTAGAGAAAAACCAAGTTGTAAACTAAGAACTAGAGAAACATTTAGCAGAGCAACTATTCATCATTTCCATAGGAGATATTAATTTTCATGGAACATATGAGAGTGGAGTATAGAAAGGTCTTTTTATTTTATTTTATTTTATCATATGCAGAATTTTATCATATGCTCTTTGGTATTTCTTATGACTATTGGATAAATCCGCAAGCGCACAGATTATACCGTTGTAGCACTTCACCTAGGAGTATTCCAAGGTATCGTAATTTATGTTTTCCCAAGGGAAATCTGAGCTAGAAATGATAATTAGATAGAGATCCTAGAGAGTACCTCAACTTAGTACCAACTAGTATAGGGGGGTAAACGATAAATGTGATAGGAAGGGGTTGATGAATGAAGAAGCTACGGTAAAAGATACTTAGAACGAACTAGAAAGAATAGCTAGGTGGGAGGACAATGAGAGAGTACAAGGGACTCCTATGCAATTCACTCTACTTCAATATACTTAGCTAATTAACTAGTCTAAACACTATAGTTTGCCTCCTCAATACAAGTATGCTAGGCGAGGGGATAGATCAGTAGGAGGACAAAACTCCTACCCGACCGCGCCCTCGTTTTACGGGGGCCTTACCTTTTAAGAACTTGCCTAGACAACACGTGGTGGAATACAACGACTAGACAAGGCTATCACCTCTTGCTAGCTACCACAAACAATCCGTGCAGCAAGCAGTAACCAAGGGTAAGATAATGTATAAGCACCACGCTTACACATAACTTACTACTTTGACTATGATCTATAATCAAAGCACCCTATTACAGGCAATGATCACATACAGGAAAGGTCACAAGGATCACAAACTATGAATGTAAAGGCTATTAAAGAGCAAAAGCATATAACGGTACTATATCTAGTATAGTAATGCTCAAAGTAAATTCTAAGTAAAATTAAGAGAAAAGATAATATATTGATAAAGGTGAAGTCTTCCAAAGAAGGAAAGATACAAGAGCTATACCAGAAGACTTCCCAAAAGACAACTCCGGAAATCCCGAGCGCAGCTCGACTCAACTCTAACTCCCACTCTAGACTAAACTACTAGAACAATCTAAGGAATAGAGCTTGTAAGCTTCTTCACCATGTGTAGAGAGGGGGTGTGACCCTCTATTTATTGTGGAGGGTGGAGTAGGGGCTACTCCATCGCCACGTCAGCGATCCAGGGCCTTCCATTCTCCACCCTTGGATCCAACCGACCCTTGAACCGACCAAGGGATGGATGGTGGTGATTTCCACATGTGCCAAGGGGTATGGCAGTTCGAGGGAGCCAACCGACCTATAGAGGCGGTCGGCCGACCCCTCTATGGACAGCGGTCCCTCCTCTGGCCTTTGGGAGTTGTCCCACTGGTTAGGGGACCAGGTGGGAGCCAGGTGGGCCCAGGGGGTGGTCGGTCAACCCCCCCCCCCTTGGGGTGTCCTAGCCCACTTCTTCCTCCCTGGTGTTGGTCCCACTTGTCATTGAGGTTGGATGTTGGTTCTGTGGTGGTTGTCACATTTATCTCCTTGGTGTGGGCCTATGGATCCATGTGCTACTCTTGTGAGCCGTTGAGATAAAGCACAGAGTGATCCAAGGGTTGTAAATCACTCTGGGATGCTTCTCTTGGATCATGGCCGAGAGGGGAACCAGGTGGGCCCATAGGGTGGTCGGCCGAACCCCTATGTGGGTCCCACTAGCCCTCCTTTGCTTCATTTACTCATTCTTGCATTCAAACACTCATGGACATGTGGAACTAGTTATTTGATAAAATATGCTCTTGATGTGTTTGTTTATCCTTGATCCTAAGGTTGGTGGAAGCATTTTGATTATGAAAAATTAGACCGAAATTTGTGCCAACAGACACGTTTCCAGTGCCGGAGCTCACGGTGATCGTCCAACACGAACATCGGCGCCCCCAGGTTCTTCCGGTCAACCCAGGCAATTCGATCACCGTCCCCGAAGGAATGGCAGTCAGGACCAAGCCGACGCAGGGCCCCAGGGGCGGCGTCCCCCCAGCACTAGCCACCTCGCCCAGCGAGGTCACGCTGGACTGGGAAAGGACGGCCTTCGCCGCACGTGCGGTCGGCAGCTCCTCCTCGATGAATGGACGGAGGGCCACCACGTCCCGCGCCAGCGCGTTGGGAGGAGGGGGCTGCCCAAGAGGCCCTCCCCACTCGCGCCTGTCGCCGCCACCTCGACCTCAGGCGTCGTGACAGAGAGGCCCACTGTCCCATCCGCATCTGCAGGGACGCCCCCATCAGCCTCGCCCATTGCGCTGCTCGGCTCGAGGCCGACTGAAGGCACTCCCCGGCGCAGTCTTTTCCACCCTGCGTGCGCGGGGCCCCCAGCGACCCTGAAATGCCCATCACGCATAGTCAAATCACAGGCAACCTCTCTTCTTTAAGAAGGTGGAGAAAAACATCAAATAATGCAAACTTACCGCGTGGAGAAGATGCAGATATGTTTCTGCTTCGGCTCCACCTCGCCACGACCGGTGGTGCTCAAACCGCCGCTCCATTCGCCACCCTCGCCCCCTCCGGCCGGGGCGGAGCAGGGAGTGTCCGAGGGACCACCAGCAACGCCACTCTCGAAACCCTCGGGGGTTAACTGTCCACCGAGCGTCCTGCTCGGGGGCACTTCCACCATCGGCGCAGCCCCAGCGAGGTAATGCAATGTCCCGGCTGCCAGCAGCGCCGGCACCACCTTGGACAGAGGACGCCCGTCCTCACCATCATCATTGTCATCATTGACGTCGTCACCACTGAGGTTCTCCCAGTCCTCGTCAGACTCAGTGGGAGACTCCTCCTCCGGCTCCCCTGCGCGGCGTTGCCTAGCTCGCCGCTGGTCCAGCAGCGTGCGCTTCAAGGCCCTGTCGGCCTTCTTCTTCCTCCTCTTGGCGGTCGCCGCCTGCTTCTGCGCATTCCGTTCCCGGTTCACCGCCCGCTGCGCCGGCGGAACGGGAAGGGGAGCGGCCATGTGGCAAGCCATTGAGCGGGGCCCCTGCTGAAGGAAAACAGGAGGCGCACGAGTCAACACCACCAAACAAGGGTAACGCGAGGGAATATCAGTCTTGCACACGGTCTAAACTCACCAGCTCGACGAAGTTGGGGTCCGGGCGCATCGGCGGGAAATGGTAGACGTCGTCCTCAGCCAGGGCGTTCCCCAGCAGCCTCCGAGTGATGGTGATCGCGTCCTCAAGGATCAGCTCCACCTCCGCCATGGCAGATAGCACGCGCGATGCCCTGAGCACCGTCTCGTGCATCCAGCGCTCCCTCTCCATGAGCGGGAGCACCCGACGCTGTAGGAGCTGCGCGACCACCCCCGAGAAGTGCAGCCCTGGTACCGGAGCCGCATCAAGCTCTAGAGGTAGGGCGCTATCTCTGTGAGTTCATGGGGTGGTCGGGCCGTAATGCCAGCTGGGGAGCTCCTCGGCGAAGCGACGACCCGTGTAAACCGGGAGCGGTGCCTCGGGGTGGTTCCGGATGTAGAACCACTACGAGTGCCACCCCCGGTTAGACGAAATCGCCCGCGTCGGCATGTAGAGATCCGAATTGGCAGGACGGAGGTTGAGCGTGCACCCTCCGCACGGCACCACCCATCTCGCGCTGCTGGAGCTAAGGAGGAACGTCGTCGCAATGAAGAAGAATTTCCACAGGGCAAAGTCTGGCTCCGTCGCTAGCATCCTCTCCGACATGGCTGCGAAGGCCGCAAGGTGGAGGACGGAG